>PVKP010023370.1:0-36372 GCA_004027715.1 Plecturocebus donacophilus | reverse complement strand
AAAATTAGCCAGGCATGGTGGCGGGTGCCTGTAATCCCAGCTACTCAGGAGGCTGAGGCAGGAGAATTGCTTGAACCCAGGAGGCAGAGGTTGCAGTGAGCCTAGATTGCACCACTGCACTCCAGCCTGGGCATTCTCTCCCACATTTCCCAGGGCCTTAGTTGAATTGGGGTAAGGTAAATGCACATGAAACGTGACTGCACCGTAGACATTTTCATATCACCCACAGACCCAGTGAGGTGGCCTGCAGATAGTAGACACTCAGCAAATGAACATGAAAATAAATAGAATCAAGAGAACTCAAACTAAAAGCTCCTGCACAGCAAAGGAAACAATAAAATGAAATGGCAGCCTAGGGATTAGGACAACATATTTGCAAACCATGTATATCTGACAAGGGGTTAATATCCAAAATTTATAAAGAACTCATGTAACCCAGTTGTAGTAAAACAAGTAACTTGATTAAAAAATGTGCAAAAGAGCTAAACAGACATTTCTCCAAAGTAAACAAAAATGTCCAATAGTTATAAGAAAAGGGACTCAAGATCATTAATCATCAGAGAAATGCAAATGAAAAACACTGTGGGATACCACCCTCACACCAGTTCAGAGGGGCATTATCAAAAAGTCAAAAGATGGCAAATGTTGAGGGTGTGGAGAGAAGGGAATGCTAAACATTGCTGGTGGGGAGAGAGACTGGTACAGACGTTGTAGAAAGCAGCATGGAGGTTTTGAAAGAAATTACAAATAGCACTCTCATAGGATCCTGTAATCCCTTTTCTGGGCATATACCCAAAGGAAATGAAGTCACTACCTTGTAAAGATACCCACATTCCCAAGTTCATTGCACCATTATTCACAACAGCCAAGATGGAAATAACCTAAGTGTCTGTCAACTGACAAATGAGGAAAAAAACTGACACTGCAATATACATATATATGTATACACACACACACACGCATTTATACATATACAGATTTAATGGAATATTACTCAGCCCTTAAAAAGAATGAGATCTTGCCATTTGCCAGAACATGGATGAGCCTGAAGAACATTATGCTAACTGAAATAAGCCATATGCAGAAAGAAAAATATTACTCGAGCTCACTTATATGTGGAATCTTAAAATAAACATCAAATATATAGAGATAGAGAACGGGGAAGAGGCTGGGTGGAGAGGAAATGGGGAGTGCAGGTCTGAGGTTACAAAGTAATAGATGTGTAGGATGAGCAGATCTAGACATCTAATGTACAACATGAGGACTACAGGTAATAAAATCATGCTACATTTGGGTTTCACACTAAATTCGATTTTAGTTGCTCCTGCCACAAAAACCAAAAGAGGGGGACTATGTGAGACTGTGGATATGTTAATTTGCTTTACTATAGTAACCTTTTTACTTTCTATGTGTAACCTACAATAACATGCTGTTTACCTTCAATATGCACAATAAAATTGATTTTTTTGAAAAAAAAAAAAAGAATTCAATAGTAGTCCTAGTTCCAGCATAGCAAACTATATGGTTTGGGTAAGCCACTTTACCATCCTACAACTAAATGTGAATCACACAGGTGTATAATTGGTTTATTCACCCAAGTCACTTTGTCTTGCTTGTACACATACAAATATATGCCTTTCATTATTAGTAACACTGAGTATTATTTGAGAATATATTTTGTACAAAACAAGAGTAGAATGTTTTTACAAATTGCTTATGATTCTCATATTAACTCTGTGAAGAATCTCTTCTAATTATGAACAGATTCCACAATGTATTTTTCAAACTCTTTGGCTATAAAACCAAGAGAGTCATTCTGCAAGTGTCCACTAACATCGTCTCTTGGTATTAGGCAGCCTTAACAAGCTTTGCCTTTATCAGGAAGATTTGGATTGATATACTGCAATTTGCTGAATCTAAGGCAATTTGTTATTAAGACATTTTTGAATTTTAAGAAACTTGATATTAAGACATTCTTAAAATAGGAATATTTAAAGAATAAAAAAGCAAAAAATCTTTTTTTTTTTTTTTTGAGACAGAGTCTTGCTCTGCCCCAGGCTGGAGTGCAGTGGCATGATCTCAGCTCACTGCAGCTTCTGCCTCCTGGGCTCAAGTGATTCTCCTGTCTCAGCCTCCCGAGTAGCTGGGATTAAAGGCGCCCAATACCATGCCTGGCTAAGTTTTGTATTCTTAGTAGAGACGAGGTTTCACCATGTTGGTCAGGATGGTCTCGATTTCTTGACCTCGTGATCTGCCCTCCTCAGCCTCCCAAAGTGCTGGGATTACAGGCGTGAGCCACCATGCCCGGCCAGCAAAAATTATTTCTAATTAAACAGAAACACTATGCTTTCTTGTCACTTATAATGTTCATCTTATACTTACTGAAAAACTCTTCAGTCTTAGACAATCTTTTTAAACAATATATCACTCTTCTGCACACAGAGGATAATATAAGTAAAATAGATTGGTTTAAGTGTCCTAAACCTGCACATTCAGAGGCTGAGTTTTCTGAATTACTCACGCAGAATTGTTGTTGCCCATGTTTTTCAATGCCATACTGTCCTCTGTTCACTAATAATGTTAGTGATGCAGCATTTCTTAACAGAACCCATGAAAGAATGAAACCACTGGGTTTGAGTTCTTTAGTCTGCTTTGCAATTATGTAGAGTTAGCTGATTTTGACTTCAGCTTTGGAGATACTGCTATGTACATCTGAGTTGTTACCTCTTCACCCACTCCCTATTATCATTCAGTTTCTAAATGTTAGTTTCTAAATCATTTAGTTTGTAAAAGTTAAAAGAATGTTCACTATTCTCTTCATTTGCAATTTCCTTCCAAGCCTCCTTCAGCAATTTTACAGTTTCGTTGTTCACACACATACAAGCAATGATAACTGCGTTGAAACAACAGATATTATAGGTGACTACTGACGAAAAAACACACTCCAGTGGCCAGGCGCAGTGGCTCAAGCCCCAGGACTTTGGGAGGCTGAGGTGGGCAGAGCACAAGGTCAAGAGATCGAGACCATCCTGACCAACATGGTGAAACCCCATCTGTACTAAAAATACAAAAATTAGCTCGGTGTGGTGGTACACACCTGTAGTCCCAGCTACTCAGGAGGCTGAGGGAGGAGAATTGCTTGAACCCAGGAGGAAGAAGTTGCAGTGATCCACCACACTTTATCCTGGTGACTAGGCGAGACTCCATCTCAAAAAATACACATGCATACATGCATATATACACACACACACACACACACACACACACACACACACTCCATTTCAGAGATGTTAAAATGAAGGGGGAAAGCGGGAACATCTTAGAAGCAATAAAATGTGTTCAATTGCAAGTTCACAGGCAGAGGAGCTTTGACATTAAAATTCCAAGTTTAGGGAGGAGGAAACTGGACCAGGCACGGTGGCTTACGTCTACAATCCCAGCACTTTGGGAGGCCAAGGTGGGAGGATCACTTGGGGCCAAGAGTTTCAGGACAGCCTGGGCAACATAACAGAGTCTGTTTTTACAAAAACATTATTTAAAAAATTAGCCAGGCATTGTGTTGCATGTCTGTAGACACAGCTACTTAGAAGGCTGTGGCAGGAGTATTGCTTTTGCCCAGAAGTTCAAGATTGCAGTGAGCTATAATTGTGCCACTGAACTCCAGCCGGGGTGACAGAGCAAAAATCTATCTCTTAAAAATAAAATAGCTGTGCACGGTGGCTCACAGCTGTAATCTCAGCACAGGCAGGTGGATCATGAGGTCAGGAGATCAAGATCATCCTGGCCAACACGGTAAAACCCTGTCTCTACTAAAAATACAAAAATTGGCCAGACGTACTGGTACACACCTGTAATCGCAGCTATTTTGGGGGCTGAGGCAGGAAAATCAGTTGAATCTGGGAGGTGGAGATTGCAGTGAGCCAAGATCACGCCACTGCACTCCAGCTGGGGCAACAGAGTGAGACTGTCTCTAAGAAACAAAAAATAAAATAAAATAAAAAGAGGATTGCTGGCAAAATGACCCATTAGGAAGAGCTCCAGCATGCAGCTCCCAGCGAGATGGACACAGAAGGAGGGCAATCTCCGCATTTCCAACTGAGGTACCTGGTTCCTCTCATTGGGACTGGTTAGACAGTGAGTATAGCCCAAGGAAGGCAAGCCAAAGCAAGGTGTGGGGTAGCCTCACCTAGGAAGCACAAGGGGCCAGGGAACTCCCTTTCCTAGCCAAGGGAAGCCATTAGGGGCTGTACCCTGCACTCCAGCCCAGATACAGTGCTTTTCCATAATCTTCACAACCCATGGACCAGGAGGTTCCCTCCAGTGCCTAAAACACCAGGGCCCTGGGTTTTCAGCACAAAACTGGGTGGCCATTTGGAAAAACACGGAGCTAGCTGCAGCAGTTTTTTTTTTTTTTCCATACCCCAGTGGCACCTGGAATGCCAGCGAGACAGAAACATTCACTCCCCTGAAAAGGGTGCTGAAGCCAGGGAACTAAGTGATCTGGCTTGGTGAGTCCCACCCCGATGAAGACTAGCAAGCTAAGATCCACTGGCTTGAAATTCTCACAGCCAGAACAACAGTCTGAGCTCCACCTGGGACTTTTGAGTTTGGTGGGGGTGGGGCGTCCATCATTGCCTAGGCTTGAGTTGAGGGATTTAACATCACAGTGTAAACAAAGCCCCCAGGAAGTTCAAACTGGGTAGAGCCCACAGCAGCTCAGCAAGGCCTCTGCAAGCAGACTGTGTCACTAGATTCCCTCCTCACTGGGCAAGGCATCTGTGAAAAAAGAGGCAGCAGCCCATCAGGGACTTATAAATAAAGCCCCCGCCTTCCTGGAACAGAGCACATGGGAAAAGGAGCAGTTGTGGGCACAGCTTTAGCAGACTTAAACGTCCCTGCCTGGCAGCTCTGAAGAGAGCAGTAGATCTCCCAGCACAGCATTCGAGCTCTGATAAAGGACAGACTGCCTCCTCAAGTGGCTCCCTGACCGCTGTGTATCCTGACTGGGAGACACCACCCAGTAGGGGCTGCCAGACATCTCATACAGGAGAGTTCTGACTGGCATCTGGAGCATACCCTTCTGGAACAAAGCTACCAGAGGAAAAAACAGGCAGCAATCTTTGCTGTTCTGCAGCCCCCACTGGTAATCCCAGGCAAGCAAGGTCTGAAGTAGCTCTCTAGCTAACTCCAGCAGAACTGCAGCACAGGCGCCTGACTGTTAGAGGGAAAACTAACACACAGAAATAAATAGCATCACCATCAACAAAAAGGACGTCCACTCAGAGACTTCAACAAAGGTCACCAACTTCAAAGGCCAAAAGTAGATAAATCCATGAAGATGGGAAGAAACCAGTGCAAAAAGGGTGAAAATTCTAAAAACCAGAATGCCTCTTCTCCAAGGGATCACAGCTCCTTGTCACTCCTTGTAAGCCAAAGAACAAAACTGGACAGAGAATGAGTTTGACAAACTGACAGAAGCAGGCTTCAGAAGGTGAGTAATAACAAACTTCTCTGAGCTAAAGGAGCATGTTCTAACCCAAGGCAATGGAGCTAAGAACCTTGATAAAATGTTAGATGAAATGCTAACTAGAATAATCAGTTTAGAGAAGAACATAAATTACCTGATGGAGCTGAAAAACACAGCACGAGAACTTTGTGAAGCACATACAAGTTTCAATAGCTGAATATATCAAGCAGAAAAAAGGATATCAGAGATTGAAGATCAACTCAATGAAATAAAGGAAAAGACAAGATTAGAGAAAAAAGAGTGAAAAGAAATGAATAATACTTCCAAGAAATATGGGATTATGTGAAAAGACCAAATCTATGTTTGATTGGTGTACTTGAGAGTGATGGGAAGAATCAACCAAGTTGGAAAACACTCTTCAGGAGATGATCCAGGAGAACTTCCACAACCTAAAAGTCAGGCCAACATTCAAATTCAGGAATTACAGAGAATACCATGAAGACACTCCTCAAGAAGAGCAACCTCAAGACACATAATCGTCAGATTCACCAGGGTTGAAATGAGGAAAAAAATGCTCAGGGCAGCCAGAGAGAAAGGTCAGGTTACCCACTAAGGGAAGCTTATCAGACTCACAGTGGATCTCTCAGCTATGTGGCAAAATAGTGGGAAGATCTGTGGGTAGGAGCGACAAACCTACCGAGCTTGGTGATAGCTGGTTATCCAAGATAGAATTTCAGTTCAACCTTAAATTTACTTACAGAATTCCTAATCCTCCTGTAAATTTAATAGTTATTCTAAAGAGGGACAGCTCTTTAGACTATAGGAAATAACCTTACATAGAGAGTAAAATATCTAACTACTACAGTAGGCCTTAAAGCAGCCACCAATTAAGAAAGCGTTCAAGCTCAACACCAGAAACTCTACAAGCCAGAAAAGGGTGGGGACCAATATTCAACATTCTTAAATAAAAGAATTTTCAACCCAGAATTTCATATACAGCCAAACTAAGCTTCATAAGTGAAGGAGAAATAAAATCCTATATGGACAAGCAACTGCTGAGAGATTTTGTCACTACCAGGCCTGCCTTAAAAGAGCTCCTGAAAGAAACAGTAAACATGGAAAGGAACAACCAGTACTAGCCACTGCAAAAACACACCGAATTGTAAAGACCATCAATGCTATGAAGACACTTCATCAACTAACGGGCAAAATAACCAGCTAGCATCATAATGGCAAGATCAAATTCACACATAACCATATTAACCTTAAACGTAAATGGACCAATTAAAAGACACAGGCAAATTGGATAAAGAGTAGAGACCCATCAGTATGCTGTATTCAGGAGACCCATCTCACATGCAAAGACACACATAGGCTCAAAATAAAGGGATGGAAGAATATTTACCAAGCAAATGGAAAGCAAAAAAAAGGTACTGGTTGCAATCCTAGTTTCTGATGAAACAGATCTTAAACCAACAAAGATCAAAGAGACAAAGAAGGGCATTACATAATGGTAAAGGGATCAATGCAACAAGAAGAGCTAAGTAGCCTAAATATATATGCATCCAATACAGAAGCACCCAGATTCATAAAGCAAGTTCTTATAGACCTACAAAGAGACTTAGACTCCCACACAATAATAGTGGGAGTCTTTAACACCCCACTGGCAATATTACATGGAACAACTAGACAGAAAATTAACACAGATATCTAGGACTTGAACTCAGCTCTGGACCAATCTGACCTAATAGACATCTAATCTACAGAACTCTCCACCCCAAATCAACAGAATATACAATCTTCTCAGCACCACATCTCACTTATTCTAAGATTGACCACATAATTGGAAGTAAAACACTCCTCAGCAAATTCAGAAGAATGGAAATGATAACAAACAATCTGTCAGGCCACAGTGCAATCAAATTAGAACTCGGGATTAAGAAACTCATTCAAAACTGCACAACTACATAGAAACTGAACAACCTGCTCCTGAATGACTACAGGATAAATAACAAAATGAAGTAAGAAATAAAGATGTTCTTTGAAACCAGTGAGAACAAAGACACAACATACTGGAATCTCTGAGACACATTTAAAGCAGTGTGTAGAGGGAAGTTTATAGCACTAAAGGCCCAGAAGAGAAAGCAGAAAATATCTAAAATGGATACCCTAACATCACAATTGTTAAAAAACTAGAGAAACAAGTACAAACAAATTCAAAAGCTAGCAGAAGACAAGAACTAACAAAGATCAGAGCAGAACTGAAGGAGATAGAGACATGAAAAACCCTTCAAACAATCAATGAACCCATGAGCTGTTTTTTAAAAAAAGATCAACAAAATAGATATACTGCTAGCCAGACTAATAAAGAAGAAAAGAGAGAAGAATCAAATGGACACAACAAAAAATGATAAAGGGGATATCACCACAGATCCAACAGAAAAACAAACTACCATCAGAGAATGCTATAAACACCTATACACAAATAAACTAGAAAATCTAGAAGAAATGGATAAATTCCTGGACACTTACACCCTCTCGAGACTAAACCAGGAAGAAGTCAAATCCCTGAACAGACCAACAAGTTCTGAAATTGAGGCAGCAATTAATAGCCTACCAACCAACCAAAGTCCAGGATCAGACAGCTTCACAGATGAATTCTACCAGAGGTACAAAGAGGAGCTGGTGCCATTCCTTCTGAAATTATTCTGAACAGTAGAAAAAGAGACACTCTTCCCAAACTCATTTATGAGGCCAGCATCATCCTGATACCAAAACCTGGCAGAGACACATTTTAAAAAGAAAATTTCAGGCCAATATCCCTGATGAACATCGATGTGAAAATCCTCAGTATTATTCTGGCAAACCAAATGCAGCAGTATATCAGAAAGCTTATCCACTACCATCAAGTCAGCTTCATCCCTGGGATGCAAGGCTGGTTCAACATACACAAATCAATAAACATAATCTGTCACATAAACAGAACCAATGACAGAAACCACGTGATTATCTGAATAGATGCAAAGACCTTCAATAAAATTCAACACCCCTTCATGCTAAAAATTCTCCATAAACTAAGTATTGATGAAACCCATCTCACAATAATAAGAGCTATTTCTGACAAACCCACACCCAATATCAGAGAATAGACAAAAGCTGGAAGCATTCCCTTTGAAATCTGGCAGTAGACAAGGATGCCCTCTCTCACCACTCCTATTCAACATAGTATTGGAAATTCTGGCCAGGGCATTCAGGCAAGAAAAAGAAATAAAGCGTACTCAATTAGGAAAAAAGGAAGTCAAATTGTTTCTACTTACAGATTACATGATTGTTTATGTAAAAGACCCCATATTCTCAGTCCAAAATCTCCTTAAGCTGATAAGCCACTTCAGCAAAGTTTCAAGATACAAAATCAATGTGCGAAAATCACAAGCGTTTCTATACACCAATAACAGACAAACAGCCAAATCATGAGTGAACTCCCATTTAAAATTGCTACAAAGAGAATAAAATACCTAGAAATACAACTTACAAGGGATGGGAAGAACCTCTTCAAGGAGAACTACAAACCACTGCTCAAGAAAATAAGAGAGGATATAAACAGATGGAAAAAAATTCCATGCTGATGGTTAGGAAGAATGAATATCTTGAAAATGGCCATACCGCCCAAAGCAATTTATAGATTCACTGCTATCCCCATCAAGCTACCATTGACTTTCTTCACAGAATTGGAAAAAAGCATCTTAAATTTCATATGGAACCAAAAAAAGAGCCTGCATAACTAAGACAATCCTAAACAACAACAACAACAACAAAAAAGCTGGAGGCATCACGCTACCTGACTTCAAACTATACTACAAGGCTACAGTAACCAAAATAGCATGGTACTGATACCAAACCAGATATATAGACCAATGGAACAGAACAAAGACCTCAGAAATAATGTCACACATCTGTAACCATCTGATCTTTGACAAACCTGACAAAAATTAGCAATGCGGAAACGATTCCCTATTTAATAAATGGTATTGGGAAAACTGGCTAGCCACATGCAGAAAGCTGAAACTGGATCCCTTCCTTATACTTTATACAAAAGTTAACTCAGGATAAATTAAAGATTTAAACTTAAGACCTAAAACCATAAAAACCCTAAAAGAAAACCTAGGCAATACCATTCAGGACATAGGCATGGGCCAGGACTTCATAAGTAAAATACCAAAAGCAATGGCAACAAAAGTTAAAATTGATAAATGGGATTTAATTAAACTAAAGAGCTTCTGCACAGCAAAATAAAGTATCATCAGAGTGAACAGGCAACCTACGGAATGGGAGAAAATTTTTGCAATCTACCCATCTGACAAGTGGCTAATATCCAGAATCTACAAAGAACTTAAACAAATTTACAAGAAAAGAAACAACCCCATCAAAAAGTAGGCGAAGGATACGAACAGACACTTCTCAAAGGGAGACATTTATGCAGCCAGCATATGAAAAAAAGCTCATCATCAGGGGTCATTAGAGAAATGCAAATCAAAACTGCAATGATATACCATCTCACATCAGTTAAAATAGAGATCATTAAAAAGCCAGGAAACAACAGTTGCTGGAGAGGATGTGGAGAAATAGGAACACTTTTACACTGTTGGTGGGAGTGTAAATTACTTCAACCATTGTGGAAGCCAGTGTGGCAATTCCTCAAGGATCTAGAACAAGATCAGCAATCCCATTACTGGGTATATACACAAAGGAAGGATTATAAATCATTCTATTATAAAGACACATGCACACATATGTTTATTGTGGCACTGTTCACAATAGCAAAGACTTGGAATCAACCCAAATTCCCATCAATGATAGATTGGATAAAGAAAATGTGGCACATATACACCATGGAATACTATGCAGCCATAAAAAAAGATAAGTTCATGTCTTTTACAGGGACATGGATGAAGCTAGAAACCATCATTCTCAGCAAACTGACACAAGAACAGAAAACCCAACAGTGCATGTTCTCACTCATAAGTGGGAATTGAACAATGAGAACACATGGACATAGGGAGGGGAACATCACACACCAGGACCCTGCAGCAGGTGGGGAACAGGGGAGGGATGGCATTAGGAGAAATACCTAATGTAGATGACGGGGTGATGGATGCAGAAAACCATCATGGCACGTATATAACGATGTAATAAACCTGCACATTCTGCACATGTACCCCAGAACTTAAAGTATAATAATTAAAAAAAAAAAAAAGAGGAAGAAAGTAGCTCAGAGAGGATCAGTAAAAGGCCACACTGTCCCATGTGATTCCAAAGCACCCTCTACGGCATCACATACCCCTCCTTCCCAGCCAGTCTCCTGGTTAGTTTTCAACCTTAAAACAGCTCCACATTCCTTATTCTTGAACCTTTAGTGGGGCCTCCAGTGGCCAGTCATCACCTCCATGGCGACCTCAGTGGGTGTTGTTGCTGGATCGTTTTCCCCAGTGCCTTTGCTGCCTTCTCTATTTATTACTACAGTTAACAAGAGACCTTCAGTCTCCAAGAAACCAGATGAGACAAATAACATCACATGACCAAAATTAAGACATTTGTACCAGAGAAGAATGAAATGAAGCAGTTTTAACTGACCAGAGATTTGGCAGCACGTTTTATAGATTTCACTGTGCACCATTCAGAGTGTTGGCAGCCAATGAAGCCAAGTGCAAAATTCCAATTATTGCCTCATTTTTACCTAAAGTGTACAATTTTTCTCTGGTTTCTCCCAAATTGTAATGCTTTCATTATACATCTGAAAATCTGGTACAGATTTAAGTATTTCCAGATAATATCAGGGTTTTCTGTTAACTTCCTACACTTCTGTATAAATTCTGATCATGATTGGTAAACTTTAGGTATTAACTTGCTTAGTGCTGGTTCATTCCTGACCTGCTGGGCTATCTTGAGTATATAAGAGGTCATCTTCCAGAAGGCATCTACTGTGAGTTTATACACACACACACACACACACACACACACACACACACATCTATATACACACACATATATATATACACACATACATATATATATACACACACACACACATACACACCCAGCAACATATACGACAAGGACAAAACTATTAAAATAGATAATTTGCCCCCTCTCTGCTACCAAAAAGAAAATATTCGTTGTTGTTTCACATGCTACAGGGCTGGGGCCCCTGTTTTAATCATTGTAGTAATGGGTAGAGCTGCAGAATTGAGGCCACCAGAAGCAGGGAGCAGATTTGCAGAGTAGTGCTCATAGGAAAGGGCATCAAGCCACCCCAGAAAGGGAAGATCTACAAAGAGAATCAACAGAGACTATGTACTAGCCAGAGTTTTGAGAAAAATATGGAAAAGAGCTAACAACCTACCAGTAAGACCATGAATCTTTAAGGAGACAACAGTATAATATGAATTTCTAGGAAGTTTTACATTACTTAGTGCTGTGAGATGTAATTCTGTTCCTTTGCAGAATCTTTAAAAAATACTTTAGTGGAAACACATTATTTTGCAAGGCTTTAGAGGATTCAGAATTATATTTCCTTTGGAAGGGGTACTTTACTAAAAGAAAAAAAAAGGCCTTAGGACAAGAGATAGAAAGCCCTTCTTTCTTCTTTATGTCAGCTACAACATATAACCTCATGGGCATATAATCTCACATAACATGTAACCTCAGGGCCTAGCATAGTTACTCTACCTAGTCTGAGATTAATAAACCTGTGGAAGAGTGACTGTTCACACCTGAGCCAGTCTTCTTTTCTAAGGCCAGACAAAAAATTTTCCATGTTGAAAACAGAGGTGGTGATTGAAAGCAGATCTAGAGTAAGGAGAAAACATATTGACTAATCTCTGTGCATAGTCCTCTGAATGGTATGGAACACAAAGCATTGACCCTTCCTGACTTCAGTGAGTCCTCTCAATAAAATTCCAACAGAGGTAAGAATGCCTGGAGTTCTTTGTGCTTTCCTTAAAGTGTAGGAAAAATAGGAGCTCAAATGGAACCTCTATTACAAATATTGGACCAGCCAAACATATTAACAATAAAATTCTCAAATATTTTGCCAACCCCATTTTTTCAGAGGTTAGTTTAACACTCCTCTCTCCTACTCTCTGATATTATTATAAGTGCTAAGTAACACTTTATTATATAAATATGGCCTGTCAGGTCCAATTGCTATGTGCAAATTTTGCTAAATCACAAAGTAAGGGTACATATGAGGCTGCTTGTAGAAAATTGAAAAGTATTTAAGTGATGAGAAGCGAGTGTTTTGATGGGCAGAAATATACATTTACTCTACCTAAAATTGAGGCGGCTATGTAAACAAAGTCAAATTTCTATACATAAATGATCTTTACCCTAAAAATTTTTGTAAGAAACACCAGAAATTAAAAGAATAGCCAGGAAAAATGATCCCTGTGAGACAATGTATGTCACCGGCATAATATAACATGTAAATACCATTTTGTGTTAGATCCCCAAAACACATAGCCCTAAAAGAGTCTGATTTTGAATTTTGATCTCCATTTACCATGGCATGGTTTGGACTGAAACTTACCAGTGAATAAAGCATGGAAATAATTAAGTTTGAAATGACAGTTATTACCACTTTCAAAGGGCTAAGTTCTCCTTTCTAATACTAGAAAATCCCTATTGTCTTCAAACATTCAAAGGTACTTAGGCTCCTAAGCTGTGGCATTAGTTCAATAACAGGCTAGGAGCACATGAGAGAGAGTTGCATTCATGAAAGTTTCAGGCAGCATTTGTGTGTAGTTTTAAAGAGAATATCAAAATGTATTTTAGGAATGACATCAACATTCAGGGTTTAGCCCAATTTTCCCCGAGCTCCTGTTTGTTGCTAAGATATGTATCTTTATATTTTTCACCCACAAAACAATTATACTGGTAGTTATGTTATGCTCAGATACCCAGACAAGGACCCATTATGCTGAGGTTTGCACACACCCTTGCAAACCACAACTTCCAAGTTCCATTTGGCCAAGTGTCTCCCAGTCAGTTGAGAAACCACCATTACTTGATCTCTACTTGTTAGGAAAATAATCCATCCCTAGGGATGTCCTTGAAAAGGTTGCTCCTTCATACTCAGTGAATTAAGTGTGCATTGCTTTCAAGAGCGATCATTCCACTGGTGAGACGATTGCTTCTCCAGTAGTAGCCAAACAATTGGGGAAAACATTTAGAGACGAATTTCCAAAATTAGTATTGGGCACTAATTCAGCATTTACTTGCCTCTGCAGATTGATATAGGAGGTAGCATAGTTAACTTATCATTGGGTCAAACGTCTAAGAATTTATAAATGGCATAATTAAGTATATCAAATAAGCACTTATGATCAAAAGATTTAGCATAGGGAGGTTTTATTGATGGCATTGCAATGAACATTCATCACAATTGACTATTTGAATCTGAGTTTTAGAAAAGCTAAAATTTGGCCCAGCACAGTGGCCACACCTGTAATCTCAGCACTTTAGGAGGCCAAGGTAGGTGGATCACAAAATCAAAAGATTGAGACCATCCTGGCCAACATGGTGAAACCCCGTCTCCACTGAAAATAGAATAATTAGCTGGGTGTGGTGGTACATGCCTGTAGTCCCAGCTACTCGGGAGGCTAAGGCAGGAGAATCGCTTGAACCCAGGAGATAGAGGTTACACTGAGCTGAGATCGCACCACTGAACTTTAGCCTGGCAACAGAGCAAGACTGTGTCTCGATTTAAAAAAAAAAAAAAAAAAAGAGAAAAGAAAAGCTAAAATTTGCATGAAGTTATATAACTAATAAATAAACAACCCAGGATCAGAACTCATATTATTGTTTCATTGGGGAGGGAATTTATATATATTACTATATTTACCGAATATTTCATAAACAATTTGAATATTTACATTTTTGAAGTAGCAAATACATTCAACATTTTCTTTAGCTGATAACTTCCATCATCCTATATAATTTGGCTATAGATCTTCTTTTCTTTACTAAAAAAACTATATAGTGAAATTTAACATTAAAATAATCATTGTGACACCACTAGGAGGCAGAACTTTTACTTTCTTTTTCCTTTTCCTGTAAAAAAAAAAAAAAAATACAGTACCTATATTAAGCCTGGTAATCTTATACTAACACTTGACTTGGCATTTGCTTCACACAAGTATCAACTTAGTATCATTTGTTTTCTCAGCAAGGGCTGAATGTTTTGTTCTCTTCCAGGCACCAAAGTGAATATTTGTACTCAAGGATATCAAAATTACATGTTTCTAGGGAATCTCAGCTTAACCAGAATAAAGATGGAATTCCAGTACCATAGGAAAAGAGTGATATATTAATGAATAATACTCATATATTGGCTATCCAGCTAGAATAAAACAAATTCAAATTCCTACTTTATTGAGTACACATACACACACACACAAAAAAAAATCCAAACAGATATAAATGTAAACAAAACTATATTTTGTATAATGCACGATTTGGGGGGGAAAGTTGGGGAAACATTTTTAAACAGCTCAAAATGCTAAGAAATTGTAAAATAAAAAGTCAATAGATTTATCTATTTTGAAATTAAAATTATTTGTATGAAAAGTATACCACATACAAAATCTAAACGGTAAGTTGAAAGAAAATATTTGTGGTATATATGATAAAATATGGAGTTTGTGTTTTCATACACAAACAAAGCCCTTATGAATCTGAAAGAATAAAAAAGTCAATCTAATGGAAATCTGGGAAAATAAAATGCATGGGAAATTAGAGAATATGAAGTGCAAACAGACAGTATCATATAATCTGATCCTCAACTTGGCCAAGGGTTGGAGGCCATGAAATAGTCAGATCTCATCTGTAGGAAGCATAAATGATTGATGATGCCAATTGGTGACGCTCTGGATCCACAAAGCCCAAGTTTCCCAGGTGGCAGCCAATCAATGATTAAAAGCACCATGGAGGCACTAATTCAAGTTCATTCCTGTGATGTGCAGAACTCTTAACTGGTCACTGGCTCAAGGATTTTAGTCTTTCTGAAGCTTTCTTAAAATGGTGCTGAGATCTGAGGCTTTCCTACTCAATCCTCTTTCCTTCCCACTCTCCTTCTGAGGTGCCAGACCTGCATCATGGTGCAAAAAGTTCTCCCTGCTTTCTCCTGTTCCTTCTCCATTATGTTTCACAGATGTTACTTAATGTATCTTGAATTTATAATCTTTTCTTGACATCTGCCTCTGAGAAGATCCAAACTAACACAGAATAGCACAAAATAACAATATAAGGAAATATAAACAATATTATGCTGGTCTTGAGATTACAAACTGGTAAAACTACTTTGGAAAAAAAGGCATCTTGTAATGATGCTGAAGAGGTATATAACATAACAACACAGAAATTCCATTTCTAAGTAGATAACCTAGAAAAGTAGTTTTCATGATGTGTTCCAGGGAACTCTGAAGGGCACTAGGCCACTTTTAAGGGGTCTATAAAGTCAGAACTATTTTTATAATAATACTATATTTTTCACTGTCATTTTCTCACCAATACACATTGCTGTTTTGAGTGGCTTTGTGATGTATAAAAACATACTTGCTCTCACAACGAATGGAATTTGTGCTTGGATATTTATGTGTGTTCTAATTTTTCTAATGTAGTCAGTTAGGATATAAAAGTTTAGAGTTTCAGAGATTAACTCAATTTCATGGCTGAAATTCTACCGCACTCTTACCAGCTAGCTTCAGTTATATCTGTTTTAATCTCTAAAACCTTGTTATCCTCTATCATCCAATAAATTGTTGTTTTTAATTTCCAAAAGTACTGTAGCACCTATGCAGACACACAATAAGAATAATGATATTTTGTTGTTTTGTTTCATAAAAGCATGTAAAATTGCTTTTGAAAGTTTTTTTGTAGGTTTTAATTTTATGTAAAAGTGTTACTACTTCTAAATGTTATAATACTTAAATGGGCCACTGGCTTTACAAAGAGAAATTACTCAACAATAATAAATAATTCAGTTAATAAAGTGATGTTTTTCATTGTCAATGAAATATTGTCAATTTCAATATCTGTTCAATTGAAAGGAATTGAATAGATATTTCTCCAAAGTAGACAGACCAACAAGCACCTGAATACTCAAAATCACCAATCATCAAGAAAATGATAATCAAAACGACAATGAGATACCACCCCACACCCATTAGGATGGTTACTATCAAAAAAAAAAAAAAAAAAAAAAAGGAAGCAGCAGCAGCAATGTTGGCATTGGTGTGAAGAGACTGATCTCTGTGCACTGCTGATGAGAATGTAAAATATTGCAGCTACTAAGGAAAACAGTATTGTGGTTTATCAAAAACTTAAAACTATAAATACCATTTGAGGCAGCAACTCCACTTCTCGGTATATGCCCAAAAGAATTGAAAGCAGGAGCTCAAAGAGATACACCTATGTTCAGAGCAACATTATTAATGATGGCCAAAAGATGGAAGCAACCAAAATATCCATTGACAGATAAATGGACAAACAAATGCAGTATATACATACAACAGAAGACTGTTATGCTTTTAAAATAAAAAGATTCTGACACATGTCAGAATGAACCTCAAGGACATTATGCTAAAATAAGCCAGTCACAAAAGTACAAATACTGTATAATTCTGTTTATGAAATACCTACAGTAGTCAAACTCATAGAGACAGAAAGTGGAATGGTGGTTTACTATGGGCTGAGAGGAGGGGAGTGGGAAATGATCGCTTAACAGGTTTCAGTTTCACAAAATGAAAAGAGTTCTGAAAACAGATGGTAGTGATAGTTGTACAACAATGTGAATTTACTTAATGCTACTAAAGCAAATGCTTAAAAATGGTTCAGATGGTAAATTGTGTGTTATGTGTATTTTACCGCCATTTTTCAACACAGAAATTAAAGGACTTGCTTATTTAATCCACATTTGTACCATCTATGATTTGAAATGCTGAAAATTATGAGACTATCAAATCAGAGAGCTTCCTTCCTCATAGAAAGGAGAACATCCACACCAAAGAAACAGAGAAACTGTAAAAAAATAAAAATAAAAATATGATGAAGGCATCTTCCCTCCACTGTACAGGTGGGCATTGTTTACCTTATTATGTATTAGGCAACAGAGTATTTTAAAATATTATTTTGGTGCAAGTTAGGGTGCAGCCTAATTTTAAGACCAATCTATCACAGTGTAAAGAAAAAGAAATGGAACATTTTGAATGACAAAAATTATTTGCTAAAAAGCTTTTTGAACCAGAAATGAAAAAGCCCCTAAGGGAAAGTCATCCTATGACCTGAGATGGAGTACACACAATAACTGAAAACCAATAAAAGCCTTGAATAGTTGAATTGCTGAATGCCTGCTGCACGAAAAATTGTAAATTAATGACATTGCAACCTTCTCCTTGATCAGTAACCCACTGAATTAATGATTCAGTTAGAAATATGAAGATTGAGTTACCTTTGTCAAATTATACTTTCATCATATAAATGGATGAATTTACAAATGTGACTGTTTTCCTTGTATCTGTCCAGTATCGGCACCAACTAAACATTGAACATCTTATTTTATGTGCATGTTAGGGAGTAGAGACCAGTTGTGCTGAAATATCCAAAGTGTCAAATAACTTTTAAAATCTCTTCATCTAGCCTGGAACAACTATGTTGACATTTGCAGCGCCACAAAATTCTACTAGCAGTTACTGTATTCTTCAAATGCTTGAGGTTAAAAATTAAAGCCAATTTCACATAAGAATACCCTTGAAGAAGAAGTAAATATATTAATGCTTTTAAATTTGACCTTCAAGTAGGTCTTTTAATAGTCTGTGTGACAAGATGGAAAATATGCATAAAATACTTCCTCAGCATGTGTATAAATAAGAAGCATGAAGATCATCTCCAAGAAAAACACTTATGAAAGTATTTGAGTTGCAAGCTGAACTAGCCACTTTTTGCTTTGTTTTGTTTTGTTTTCATATTACACCATTTTTTTCTTGAAAATCTGACTCAGAGACAACTATTATCTTCAGACTTGGATACTTAGCACACATTTTCTCAAAAATGAACAAAGTGAACCTGTCATTTCAAGGTAAACAACTATTTGCTGTCAACAATAAAATTCAAGTATTTAAGAAAATTTTAGAATTTTGGAAATGTGTACCACAGTGACCCTGATAGTTTTACCATTCTTAAAGACTTTTCTGCTGAGTGAGGCCAGGCCTAGGAGTAAAACAAGAGAGATGCCTGGGCATGAAATTTAAAGATGTTTCACTCTCTGGGAGGAAGGTCATTCTAAAGGAGGGATCACTTACAGGGTCATGCAAGCACAGGGTTAGTACATAGATGATGCTGAGAGTGTGTTCCTCCTTAATTCTGCACCTTACTTGCCTCCCCCTAGTCCTGGCCCTGCTATTGAGATTGGCAGTAATATGAATAAATGTGGATTTTGATATTGTACAATAAAATACATCAACATTAAGAAGAAGTGCATAAGTACTCAGTTAGCCAATATTTTAATCAACATACGATGTTATGAAATCAAGCATGGGTAAAATGTTCACTCAAAGTACAAGACAGATCAATGGATTTTAATGTAAAACAGTATAAATGCTCATTCATGATTTCAAATTCTGCAATGTATCTAGCCTTTAAGAAGTTACCATTTGTCAACCAGGGGCAGTGACTCATGCCTATAATCCCAGCACTTTGGGAGGCCAAGGTGGGCTGATCACAAGGTCAGAAGTTTGAGACCAGCCTGGCCAATAGAGTGAAAACCCATCTGTACTAAAAATACAAATAAAATAAATACATATATATAGCAGTGAGCCAAGATCGTGCCATTGCACTCCAGCCCAGGCAACAGTGTGAGACTTTGTCTCTTAAAAAAAAAAGAGAGAGAGAGAAAGACGATCCAATATGGCCAAATTGGAACAGCTCTGGAGTGCAGTTCCCAGTGAAACACAGAGGGTGAGTGATTACCACATTTCCAGATGAATTTTTACTGCCCACAAACCAGGAGATTCCCGGCAGAAAACTGCCATGAATCTCCAGCATGGCTGTTTCAGCCAGCACAGTGGGTCTCCAAACAAAAACTCACACAAATCTGGGTGCTGTTTCAACAGGCACCTGGAATGCCTGGGAGAGTCACCCATTCAACTGAGAAAAAGGGGGCTGAAACAGGGAGCCAGGTGATCTGGCTTGGCAGGTCCCACCCCCACAAAGACCAGCAATCTGAAACGCTCCAGATTGAGAGTTTCACAGCAAGCACAGCTGGACCCAAGACAGTCCAGCTCTGTGCGGGGAAGGGTGTCCGCCATTACTGAGGCAGTCTACCACTATCGAGGCAGTCTGCCATTACCGAGACAGTCCACCATTACAGAGACAGTCCACCATTACTGAGGCAAACCACCATTACCAAGACAATTCTAACTATACCTCTATAAGCAAAACTGCAAGGAAGTTCACACAGCAGCTAGGCAGAGCCCACAGCAGCTCAGCAACGCCTCTGCCAGCAGAATGTGACTAGGCTACCTTCTCGCTGGGCAGGGCATCTCTGAAAAAAAGCAGGAGCACATCAGGAACTTATAATAAAGCCTCACCTTCATAGGAAAGAGCACCAGGGAAAAAAAGGTGGTTATAAGTTCCACGGCAGCGGACTTAAACCTACCTGCCCAGCAGCTCTGAACATAACAGCAAAGCTCCCAGCTCAGCACTTCAGCTCCTATAAGGGACAGACTGTCACCTCAAGAAGCTCACCAACCCCCACATATCCAAAGAGACACTTCATAAAGGAGAGCTCAGACTGACATCTGGTGGGTATCCTTCTGGAACAAAGATAACAGAAGAAGAAACTGGCAGCAACCCTTACTGTTCTGCAGCCGCTGCAGGTGATCCCCAGGCAAGCAGAGTCTGGAGTGGACCTCCAGCAGTCTTACAGCAAAGGGGCCTGACAATTAGAAGGAAAACTAAAAAACAGAAAGAAAATAACATCATCATCAACAAAAAGGACGTCCACTCAGAGACCCCATTCAAAAGTCACCAACTACAAAGACCACAGGTAGATAAATCCACAAAGATGGGAAGAAACCAGGACAAAAAGGAAAAAAAACTACCCAAAACCAGAATGCCCGTCTTCCTCCAAGGGATCACAGCTCCTCATCAGCAAGGGAACAAGACTGGATGGAGAATGAGTTTGATGAATTGACAGAAACAGGCTTCAGAAGGTGGGTACTAACACCTTTCTCTGAGCTAAAAGAACATGTTCTAACCCAATTTGAAGAAACTAAGAACCTTGAAAAAAGGTTTGACAAAATCCTTAGAGAAGACAGCTTAGAGAAGAATATAAATGAATTGATGGAGCTGAAAAACACAACACGAGAACTTCGCGAAGCATACACAAGTTTCAATAGCCGAATCGACCAAGCAGAAGAAAGGATATCAGAGACTGAAGATCAACTTAATGAAATAAAAGAAGGCAAGATTAGAGAAAAAAGAGTAAAAAGAAATAAACAAAGCCTCCAAGAAATATGGGATATCAGGAAAAGACTTAATCTACGTTTGATAGGTGTACCTGAATGTGACGGAGAGAATGAATCCAAGCTGGAAAACACTCTTCAGGATATTATCCAGGAAAACTTCCCCAGCCTAGCAAAGCAGGCCAATATTTAAGTCCAGGAAAAACTGAGAACACCACTAAGATATTCTTCATGGGGAGCAACCCCAAGGCACATAATCATCAGATTCACCAGGGTTGAAATGAAGGAGAAAATGCTAAGGGCAGCCAGAGACAAAGGTCAGGTTATTCACAAAGAGAAGCCCATCAGATTCACAGTGGATCTCTTGGGAGAAACCCTACAAGGCAGAAGAGAGTGGCGTCCAATATTCAACATCATTAAAGAAAAGAACTTTCATCCCAGAATTTCATATCCAGCCAAACTAAGCTTCATACACTAAGGAGAAATAAAATCCTTTATGAACAAGCAATTGCTCAGAGATTTTGTCACCACCAGGCCTGACTTACAAGAGCTCCTGAAAGAAGCACTAAACACAGAAAGGAACAACCAATACCTGCCACTCCAAAAACATACCAAATGGTAAAGAGCATTGACACAATGAAGAAACTGCATCAACTAATGGGCAAAACAACCAGATAGCCTCATAATGGCAGGATCAAATTCACACATAACAATATTAACCTTAAATGTAAATGGGCTAAATACCTCAATCAAAAGACACATACTGACAAATTGGATAAAAAGTCAAAACCCATCGGTGTGCTGAATCCAGGAAACACATCTCACATGCAAGGACACACATAGGCTCAAAAAAGGGATGGAAGAAGATTTACCAAGCAAATTGAGAGCAAAAAAAAAGCAGGAGTTGCATTCCTAGTCTCTGATAAGAGACTTTAAACCAACAAAGATCAAAAGAGACAAAGAAGGGCATTACATAATGGTATAAGGATCAACGCAATAAGCAGAGCTAACGATCCTAAATATATACACACCCAATACAGGAGCACCCAGTTACATAAAGCAAGTTCTTAATGACCTGCAAAGAGAGTTAGACTCCCACACAATAATAGTGGGAGACTTTAACACCCCATTGTCAATATTAGACAGATCAATGAGACAGAAAATTAACAAGGATATCCAGGACTTGAACTCAGATCTGGACCAAGCAAACCTAATAGACATCTATAGAACTCTCCACCCCAAATCCACAGAATATACATTTTTCTCAGTACGACATCACACCTACTCTAAAATTGACCACATAATTGGAAGTAAATCACTCCTCAGCAAATGCAAAAGAAGGGAAATCATAACAAACAGTCTCTCAGACCACAGTGCAATCAAATTAGAACTCAGGATTAAGAAACTAACTCAGAACCATACAGCTTCATGGAAACTGAACAACTAACTGGCTCTTGAATGCTGACCGGATAAACAATGAAATGAAGGCATATATAAAGATGTTCTTCGAAACCAACGAAAATGAAGACAACACTCCAGAATCTCTGGGACACATTTAAAGCAGTCTCTAGAGGAAAATATATAGCAATAAATGCCTGCCTCAGAAGCAAGGAAATATCTAAAATCAACACCCTATCATCAAAATTGAAAGAGCTAGAGGAGCAAAATTTTAAAAAACTCAAAAGTTAGCAGAAGACAAGAAATAACTAAGATCAGAGCAGATATGAAGGAGATAGAGACACAAAAAATCCTCCAAAAAATTAATAAATCCAGGAGTTGGTTTTTTGAAAAGAACAACAAAATAGACCACTAGCCAGATTAATAAAAAAGAAAAGAGAGAATAATCAAATAGATGTAATAAAAAACAATAAAGGGGATATCACCACAGATTCCACAGAAATACAAACCACCATCAGAGATTACTACAAACAACTCTACGCACATAAACCAGTAAACCTCAAAGAAATGGATAAATTCCTAGACACTTGCACCCTCCCAGGTCTAAAACAGGAAGAAGTGAAAACGCTAAACAGACCAATAACAAGGGCTGAAGTTGTGGCAGCAATTAATAGCCTACCAACAAAAAGAGCCCAGGTCCAGATGGGTTCATAGCCGAATTCTACCAGACATACAAAGAGGAGCTGGTATCACTCCTTCTGAAACTATTCCAAACAATCCAAAAAGAGGAAATCCTTCCAAAGTCATTTTATGAGACCAACATCATCCTGATACCAAAACCCAGCAGAGACTCAACAAGAAAAGAAAACTTCAGGCCAATATCCATAATGAACACAGATTCAATAAAATACTGGCAAACTGATTGCAACAGCACATCAAAAAGTTTATCCATCAGGATCAAGTAGGCTTCATCCTGGGAATGCAAGGCTGGTTCGACATACGCAAGTCTATAAACGTAATTCACCACATAAACAGAACCAAAGACAAAAACTACACATGATTATCTCAATAGATGCAGAGAAGGCCTTTGACAAAACTCAACGGCCCTTTATGCTGAAAACTCTCAGTAAATTAGGCATCGATGGAACATATCTCAAAATAATAAAAGCTATTTACAACAAACCCACAGCCAATATCCTACAGAATGGGCAAAAACTGGAAGCATTCCCTTTCAAATCTGGCACTAGACAAGGATGCCCTCTCTCACCACTCCTATTCAATATAGTATTGGAAATTTTAGCTAGAGCAATCAGGCAAGAACAAGAAATAAAGGGTATTCAATTAGGAAAGGAGGAAGTCAAATTGTCTCTATTTGCAGATGACATGATTGTATATTTAGAAGACCCCATTGTCTCAGGCCCAAGTCTCCTTAAACTGATAAGCAACTTCAGCAAAGTCTCAGGATACAAAATCAATATGCAGAAATCACAAGCATTCCTATACACCAATAACAGACTTAAGTAATTTATAGATTCAATGCTATCCCCATCAAGCTACATATGACCATCTTCACAGAAATGGAAAAAACCACCTTAAACTTCATATGGAACCAAAAGAGAGCCCACACAGCCAAGTCAATTCTAAGCAAAAAGAAAAAAGCTGGAGGCATCACACCGCCTGACTTCAAACTATACTACAAGGCTACAGTAATCAAAACAGCATGGTACTGGTACCAAAACAGAGATATAGACCATTGGAACAGAACAGAGGCCTCAGAGGCAATGCCACACATCTACAACCATCTGATCTCTGAAAAATCTGACAAAAACAAGCAATGGGGAAAGAATTCCCTGTTTAATAAATGATGTTGGGAAAACTGGCCAGCCATGTGCAGAAGCAGAAACTGGACCCCTTCCTGACACCTTACACTGAAACTAACTCCAGATGGATTAAAGACTTAAACAAAAGACCTAATACCATAAAAACCTTAGAAGAAAACCTAGGCAAAACCATGCAGGACATAGGCATAGGCAAGGACTTCATGACTAAAACACCAAAAGCATTGGCAACAAAAGCCAAAATAGACAAATGGGGTCTAATTAAACTCCAGAGCTTCTGCACAACAAAGGAAACAATCATTAGAGTGAACTGGCAACCAAGAGAATGGAAAAAACTTTTGCAATCTACCCATCTGACAAAGGGCTAATATCGAGAATCCCCAAGAAACTGAAACAGATTTACAAGAAAAAAACAAACAAACCCATTCAAAGTGAGCGAAGGAAATAAACAGATACTTTACAAAAGAAGACATCTATGAAGTCAACAAACATATGAAAAAATGCTCATCATCTCTGGTCATTAGAGAAATGCACATCAAAACTACATTGAGATATCATCTCATGCCAGTTAGAATGGCAATCATTAAGAAATCTGGAGACAACAGATGCTGGAGAGAATGTGGAGAAATAGGAATACTTTTACAGTGTTGGTGAAAGTGTAAATTAGTTCAACCATTGTGGAAGACAGTGTGGCGATTTCTCAAGGACCTTGAAATAGAAATTCCATTTGACCCAACAATCCCATTACTGGGTATATATACAAAGGATTATAAATCACTCTATTATAAAGACATATACACATGTATGTTCACTGCAGCACTGTTTACAATAGCAAAGACCTGGAACCAACCCAAATGCCCATTGATGATAGGATGAACAAGGAAATTGTGGCACATATACATCATGGAATACTATGCAGCATAAAAAATGATGAGTTCGTGTCCTTTGTAGGGACATGAAGGAACCTGGAAACCATCATTCTCAGCAAACTGACACAAGAACAGAAAATCAAACACTGCATGTTCTCACTCATAGGCGGGTGTTGAACAATGAGAACACATGGACATGGGGAGGGGAGCATCACACAATGGGATCTGTTGTGGGGGACTAGGGGAGGGACATGGGGGGTAGGGAGTCGGGGAGGGATAACATGGGGAGAAATGCCAGATGTAGGTGATGGGGATGGAGGCAGCAAACCACATTGCCATGTATGTACCTATGCAACAATCCTGCATATTCTTCACATGTACCCCAGAATTTACCCCCAAATTTAATTTGTCAAGTTTTTGTCAGACAAGAATATTCACAATTATCTGGAAAGGCTATTCAAATGTTCCTCCCTTTTCCAATTTCATATCTGTGTGAGATCAGATTTCCTTCTACACCTCAACCGAAACAACAAAGGACACTGATGCAAAAGCCGATAATAGAAGCTAGCTGTCTTCAGTTAAGCCAGACATTACAAAGATTTACAAAAACATATAATAATGACACTCATTATTTTTATTTTGGAAAATATAGATTGTTTTCAAATTACAAATATTTATGTTCACATGTTATGTGTTTACGTTTTTAACAAATAAATCCCTTTTAAATTAAAGGTAATGGTAAAAACTGCAATTACTTTTGTGCCAACCTAATAAACTGACATAAACAAAAGCTCTTTGGAATCTTTAATAATTGTTAAATGTATAAATTGTTCCTAATACCAAAAAGTTTGAGAACTATTGCCATAGAAAACTTTTTGCAAGTGAGTACCAGGAAATAGGCAAGAATGTGCATGGTGCCATTGTTTGTAATAGCAAAAATGTATAAACATCCCAAATGTCCACTGATTTGAGATAGGGTAAAAACATTGTGGTGGCATTCATACAATGGACAAGTGAAAACTCATGAATCATAATTATACACATCAGCATGAATGAATACCACAAAGATAATTTCAGGTAGAATAAGCAAGTCACAGAATGCCTACAAAAGTATTCCATGTGTATAAAACTCAAAAAGTGTAAAACTAAACGACATACTCTATACAGATACATACATATGTGATAAAATGTATGAAACCGTATAAGAGAAAAGAAAACAAATCAGAGTACTGTCAGCTCCTTAGGGAGGATGGGAGATGTTGCTGAAACTCATTTATATTTTCAGCTATTTTTCAAATTGGATGGGCGCACACAGTTCTGAAAATAGTAACTCCTTTAATGGTACATTTGTATTATAAATTCTCTTTTGCATATGTATATGTTTTACAATCTCAACATGAATAATAGTGGTATATCTTTTTTTCTACTCTTTTTCTTTTTTTTTTTTTTTTGAGACATGGTCTCTGTCACCCAAGCCAGAGTGCAGTGGCATAATCATGGCTTTCTGCAGCTTCCACCTCTCAGGCTCAACTGATCCTCTCTCCTCAGCCTCCTGAGGAGCTAGGACTACAGGCGTATACCTGCACGTCTGGCTAATTTTTTTCATGTCTAATAGTTTAATGATTAGCAACACTTTTATGAATTGCTGATGTGTTTGTGAATTGCTGCAGCCCTTTGCAAGGTCACCTACCATGATCTATTCAATTCAAAGTGTGCACATCTTTTGATCCAGCAATGTCACATTGGAAATCTGTCTTTAAACACTGGAAGCACTAATACATGAAGCTGGGTATGGGTAGCATGGGTGTGTCTGTGTAGTTATTATGGCATCTTTGGCAGTGGGCAAAAATCTGGAACCAACCTGGATATCCATTAATAGGGGAACAGTTGAATAAATCAGTATATATTTATACTTGTAGTATTACATGTCTATTAAAATATTAATTTACAGTCTTGTATATTATAACCTGGAAATATTTCCATATTATATTGAATCAAAAATTTTGCAGATAAATGTAAATAAGGTTTTTTTTAAGAAATAGGAAAATTCCTATATATTTAATAAACATTTTTTCTATGAGCATAAAGAAATATATGAAAGGTGTTTACATACTAAACTGTTAACTGAGTTTATTTCAAGGAGGTTAAATGAGAGGGGTATAAGATAGATTATTAACATTTGTTTATATAAATCTGTATTATTTGACCTATCAAAATCAGCATGTATTATGTTTATAATTGAGAAAATGTATAAAGAATTTTAGGCTTGGCATGGTGGCTCATGCCTGTAATCCCAGCACTTTGGGAGGCCAAGGTAGGTGAATCACCTGACATCAGGAGTTCGAGACCAGCCTGGCCAACATGGTGAAATCCCATCTCTACTAAAAATATTTTAAAATTAGCCAGGCATGGTGGTGGGCATCTGTAATCCCAGCTACTTGGGAAGCTGAGGCAAGAGAATTGCTCAAACCCAGGAGGCAGAGGTTACAGTGAGCTAAGACTGCACCATTGCACTCCAGCCTGGGCAACAAGAGCAAAACTCCATCTCAAAAAAAAAAACAAGGATTTTTAAAATTCATTGCTGGTTACACAATTTTTCTTGTTCTTACTTTCCACAAAAAAGATGTTGGTAGTTGCCAGGGGCTGGGAAGGGGAGTGGAGTTGTTTGGTGGATATAGAATTTCAGTCCCCCAAGATGGGGGCTTTGGGGATCTGTTATACAATACAGTGCATGAGGCTGACTACTGTACTATATACTTGGAAATTTTTGGGAGGATGAATTTTATGTTACGTGTTTTATGTCTCAATAAAAATAATGGAGAGAAGGGCAAGATAAATATCAGGGGAAAAGGATAAATATCAACAAATTTAAAGAGATAGCAATGCTTTGCACTATTTTTGCATAAGTCTGATAGGTGTCTGATTCCCTCTCCAAAGTGGAGTGGGAAATAAGGAAAGAGTAGAGAGAACCTGGATGGTCATAAGTAACTTTGTTATGTTGCTGGAAAAACTGGGACTACCTGAAACACCGGAAACACTATGATAATGTAATTTCAAAATCATCTTTTAACATCTACTACCAGGAGTAGCTGGCAAGATGGCCAAAGAGGAACAGTTCCAGTCCATAGCTCCCAGGGAGATCACACAGAAGGTGGGTGATTTCTGCATTTCCAGCCGAGGTTCCTGGCTCATCTCATTGGGACTGGTTAGACAGTGAGTGCAGCCCATGGAGGGTGAGCCGAAGCAGGGTGGGGCACTGTCTCCCCCAGGAAGAGCAAGGGGTTGGGAAACTCCCTTCCCTATCCAAAAGAAGCTGCGAGGGACTGTGCCATGAGGAATGGTGCACTCCGTCCAGGATGCTATGCTTTTCCCACAGTCTTCACAACCTGCAGACCAGGAGATTCCCTTGGGTGCCTATGCTACCTGGGCCCTGGATTTCAAGCACAAAGCTGGGCAGCTGCTTGGGCAGACACCAAGCTAGCTGCAGGAGTTTTTTTCATATCGCAGTGGCACCTGGAATGCCAGGGAGACAGAATCCTTCACTCCCCTAGAAAGGGTGCTGAAGCCAGGGAGCCAAGTGGTCTAGCTCAGTAGATAGCATCCCATGGAGCCCAGCAAGCTAATATCCACTGGCTTGAAATCCTTGCTGCCAGCACAGTTTCTGAAGTTGACCTGGGACACTCAAGCTTGGTGGAGGGAGGGGCCTACGCCATTACTGAGGCTTGAGCAGGTGGTTTTCCCCTCACAGTGTAAACAAAGCTGCCAGGAAGTTTGAACTGGGTGGAGCCCACTGTGGCAAAGCCACTGTAACCAGACTGCCTCTGTAGATTCCTCCTCTCTGGGCAGGGTATACCTGAAAGAAAGGCAGCAGCCCAAGTCAGGAGCTATAGATAAAACTCCCATCTTCCTGAGACAAAGCACCTGGGGGAATGCGCGGCTGTGGATGCAGCTTCAACAGACTTAAACATTTCTGCCTGCTGGCTCTGAAGAGAACAGTGGATCTCCCAGCACAGCACTTGAGCTCTACTAAGGGACAGACTGTCTCCTCAAGTGGGTCTCTGATCCCTGAGCCTCCTGACTAGGAGACATCTCCCAGCAGGCATTGACAGACACCTCATGCAGGAGAGCTCCAGCTGGCATCTGGCAGGTGCCCCTCTGGGACAAAGCTTCCAGAAAAAGGAACAGGCAGCAATCTTTGCTGTTCTGCAACCTCTGCTGGTGATACCCAAGCAAATAGGATCTGGAGTGGACCTCCGGTAAACTCCAGGTGACCCACAACAGTGGGGCCTACCTATTAGAAATAAAAATTTAAAACAAAAAGGAATAGCATCAACATCAACAAAAAGAACGTCCACACACAAACCCCATCCGAAAGTCACCAGTATCAAAGATCAAAGATAGATAAATCCACAAAGATGAGGAAAAACCAGTGCAAAATGGCTGAAAATTCCAAAACCAGAATGTCTCTTTCTGAAAGGATCACAAGTCTGCACCAGAAAGGGAACAAAACTGAACAGAGAATGAGTTTAATGAATTGACAGAAGTAGACTTCAGAAGGTGGGTAATAACAAACTCCTCCAAGCTAAAGGAGCATGTTCTAACCCAATGCAAGGAAGCTAAGAACCTTGATAAAAGGTTAGAGGAACTGCTAACTAGAATAACCAGTTTAGAGAATAACATAAAAGGACCTGATGGAGATGGAAAATGCAGCACAAGAACTTTGTGAGGTATACACAAGTATCAATAGCTGAAATGATCAACTAGAAGAAAAGATATCAGAGATTAAAGATCAAGTTAATGAAATAAAGTGTGAAGACAAGATTAGAAAAAAGAATGAAAAGGAACAAACAAAGCCTCCAAGAAATATGGGACTATGTGAAAAGACCAAATCTACATTTGATTGGTATATGTGAAAGTGATGGGGAAAATGGACACAAGTTGGAAAACACTCTTTAGGATATTATCCAGGAGAACTTCCCCAACCTAGCAAGGCAGGCCAACATTCAAATTTAAGAAAGATAAAGACCACCACAAAGATACTCCTTAAGAAGAGCAACCCAAAGACACACAATTGTCAGATTCACCAGGGTTGAAATTAAGGAAAAAACGTTCAGGGCAATGAGTGAGAAAGATCTGGTTACTCACAAAGGGAAGCCCATCAGACTCACAGCAGTTCTCTCCGCAGAAATCCTACAAGCCAGAAGAGAGTAGGGGTCAATATTCAACATTCTTAAAGAAAAAATTTTCAACCCAGAATTTCATATCCCGTCAAACTAAGCTTCATAAGTAAAAAGGAAATAAAATCCTTTATGGACAAGCAACTGCTGAGAGATACTGTCACCACCAGGCCTGTCTTACAACAGCTCCTGAAGGAAGCACTAAACATGGAAAGGAAAATCCAGTACCAGTCACTACAAAAACAAACCAAGTTGTAAAGACCATTGACACCATGAAGAAACTGCATCAACTAATCAGCAAAATAACCAGCTAGCATCAACATCAAGATGACAGGATCAAATTCACACATAAAAGTATTAACCTTATATGTAAACAGGATAAATGCCCCAATTAAAAGACATGGACTGGCAAATTAGATCAAGAGTCAAGATCCATTGGTGTGCTGCATTCAGGAGACCCATCTCACATGCAAAGACACACAAAGCCTCTAAATAGAGGGATGGAGAGATATTTACCAAGCAAATGAAAAGCAAAAAAAAAAGCAGGGGTTACAATCCTAGTCTCTGGTAAAACAGACTTTAAACCAACAAAGATCAAAAAAGACAAAGAAGGGCATTACATAAAGGTAAAGGAATCAATGAAACAAAAAGAGCTAACTATCCTAAATATATATGCAACCAATACAGGAATATTCAGATTCACAAAGCAAGTTCTTAGAGACTGACAAAGAGACTTAGACCCTTACACAATAATAGTGGGAGACTTTAACACCCCACTGTCAATATTTATTAGACAGATCAATGAGACAGAAAATTAGCAAGGATATTGAGGACTTCAACTCAGCTCTGGATCAGGTAGACTTAATATACATTCACAAAACTCTCCACCATAAATCAATAGAATATACATTCTTCTCAGCAACACATCGCACTTACTCTAAAATTGGCCACATAATTGGAAGTAGAACACTTCTCAGCAAATGCAAAAGAATGGAAATCGTAACAGTCTCTCAGACCACAGTGCAATCAAATTAGAACTCAGGATTAAGAAATTTACTCAAATCTGCACAACTATATGGAAACTAAACAACCTGCTCCTGAATGACTACTAGGTAAATAGCGAAATTAAAGGAGAAATAAATATGTTATTTGAAACCAATGAGAATAAAGACACAACATACCAGAATCTTTGGGACACAGCTAAAGTAGTGTTAACAGGGAAATACATAGCACTAAATACCCACAGGAGAAAGTGGGAAAGATCTAAAATCAGCACCCTAATATCACAATTAAAAGAACTAGAGAAGCAAGGGCAAACAAATTCAAAAGCTAGCAGAAGACAATAACTAAGATCAGGGCAGAACTAAAGGAGATAGAGACAAAAAAAACCCTTCAAAAAAATCAGTAAATCCAGAAGCTGGTTTTGTAAAAAGATTAACAAAATAGATAAACCACTAGCCAGTCTAATAAAGAAGAAAAGAGAGAAGAATCAAATAGACACAATAAAAAATGATAAAGGGGATATCACCACTGATTCCACAGAAATATAAACTACCATCAGAGAATACTATAAACACCTATACACAAATAAACTAGAAAATCCAGAGGAAATGGATAAATTCCTGGAAACATACATCCTCCCAAGACTAAACCAGGAAGAAGTGAAATCCCTGAATAGATCAATAACAAGTTCTGAAATTGAGGCAGTAATTAATAGCCTACTAACCAAAAAAAGCCCAGACCAGACTGATTCACAGCCAAATTCTACCAGAGGTACAAAGAGGAGCTGGTACCATTCTTTCTGAAAATATTCCAAACAATAGAAAAAGAGAGACTCCCCGCTAACTCATTTTATGAGGCCAGCATCATCCTGATACTAAACCCTGGCAGAGACACAACAACAAAAAAAAAATTTCAGGAAAATATCCCTGATGAACACTGATGAGAAAATCTTCAATAAAATTCTAGCAAACCAAATGCAGTAGCACATAAAAAAGCCTATCCATTACCACTAAGCTTCATCCCTGTGATGCAAGGCTGGTTCAACATATACAAATCAATAAACGTAATCTATCACATAAACAGACCAATGACAAAAGCCACGTGATTATCTCAATAGATGCAAAGAAGGCCTTTGATAAAATTCAACCCCTCTTCATGCTAAAAACTCTCAATAAACTAGGTATTGATGGAACGTATCTCAAAATAATAAGAGCTATTTATGACAAACACACACCCAATATCTTACTGAATGGGCAAGAAAAGGATGCCTTCTCTCACCACTGCTATTCAGTATAGTATTGCAAGTTCTGGCCAGGGCAATCAGGCAAGAAAAATAAATAAAGTGTATTCAAATAGAAAGAGAGGAAATCAAGCTGTTTCTGCTTGCAGATGACAAAATGGTATATTTAGAAAACCCCATCTTCTCAGCCCAAAATCTCCTTAAGCTGATAAGCAACTTCAGCAAAGTCTCAGGATACAAAATCAATGTGCAAAAGTCACAAGTATTCCTATACACCAATAATAGACAAGCAGAGATTCAAATCATGAGTGAACTCCCATTCACAATTGCTACACAGAGAATAAAATACCTAGGAATACAACTTGCAAGGGATGTGAAGAACCTCTTCAAGAAGAACTACAAACCACTGCTCAAGGAAAAAAGAGAGGACATAAACAAATGGAAAAACATTCCATGCTCATGGATAGGAAGAATCAATATTGTGAAAATGGCCATACTGCCCAAAGTAATTTATAGACTCAGTGCTATCCCCATCAAGCTACCACTTACTTTCTTCACAAAATAAAAAAAACTACTTTAAATTTTATATGGAACCAAAAAAGAGCCCACATAGCCAAGACTATTCTAAGCCAAAAGAACAAAGCTGGAGGAATTGTGCTACCTGACTTCAAACTATACTACAAGGCTACAGTAGTCAAAACTGCATGGTACTGGTAACAAAACATATATAGAGATCAATGGAACAGAACAGAGGCCTCAGAAACAAGGCCACACTTTAACAACCATCTGATCTTTGACAAGCCTGAGAAAAACAGGTTACAGGGAAAGGATTACTTATTTAATAAACGGTGTTGGGAAAACCGGCTAACCATATGCAGAAAACTGAAACTGAACCACTTTCTTACATCTTATACAAAAATTAACTCAGGATAGATTAAAGACTTAAACTTAAAACCTAAAACCATAAAAACCCTAGAAGAAAACCTGGACAGTATCATTCAGGACATAGGCATGGGCAAAGACTTCATGACTAAAACACCAAAAGCAATGGCAACAAAAGCCAAAATAGACAAATGGGATCTAATTAAATTTAAGAGCTTCTGCACAGCAAAAGAAACTATCATCACAGTAAACAGGCAACCTACAGAATATAAGAAAATTTTTTCAATCTATCCATCTGACAAAGGGCTAATATCCAGAATCTACGAAGAATTTAAACAAATTTACAAGAAAAAAAAAATCAAAAAGTGAGCAAAGGATACAGACACTTCTCAGAAGGAGACATTTATGCAGCCAAAAACTTATGAAGAAAAGCTCATCATCACTGGTCATTAGAGAAATGCAAATCAAAACCACAATAAGATACCACCTCCTGTCAGTTAGAATGGAAATCATTAAAAAGTCACGAAACAACAGATGCTTAAGAGGGTGTGGAGAAATAGGAACACTTTTACAGTGTTGGTGGAGTGTAAATTAGTTCAACCATTGTGGAAGCCAGAGCGGCAATTCCTTAAGGATCTAGAACCAGAAATACCATTTGACCCAGCAATCTCATGACTAGGTATATACCTAAAGGACTGTAAATCATTCTACTATAAAGACACATGCACACATATGTTTACTGCAGCACTATTCACAAAAACAAAGACTTGGAACCAACCCAAATGACCATCAATGACAGACTGGATAAAGAAAATGTGGCACATAGACACCATAGATTACTATGCAGCCATAAAAAAGGATAAATTCATGTCCTTTGCAGGGACATGGGTGAAGCTGGAAACCATCATTCTCAGCAAACTAATATAGGAACAGAAAACCAAATACCGCATGTTCTCATTCATCAGTGGGAGTTGAACCATGAGAACACATGGACATAGGGAGGGGAACATCACACACCGGGTCCTGTCAGGGGATGGAGGGCTAGGGGAGGGATAGCATCAGGAGAAATACCTAATATAGGTGATGGATTGATGGGTACAGCAAACCACCATGGCACATGTATAAATAGGTAACAAACCTGCGCATTCTGCACATGTACCCCAGAACTAAAAGCATAATAAAAAAAGAAAAGAAAATCTACTACCAGAAGTCCTTGATTAGACAAAATATCCCAGAATTAGATAATATCAAGACATTATAATTTTAAAAACAAAATTCCTTTTATTATGGCCCTTGTTCAGAAAATCCTTCTGGTGAGCATGCCCGCATCTTCTTGCCATGGGAAGTGACAGGCAGCTGTGAAGCATCCTCACCGAGGGCCTCCTGGCCACTCTCTGCTCCACACTGTCACAGTCTACCCTGGGGAACCACTCTTTGTGAAGCCATCCTTTCTATGTCTGTCCACACTGATACCTCCACACTTGGAATAGAAGACAGAAGCTGCCCTTCACTCCTCTCTGTGGTGAGCCAAGGTCCTTTGGTGGATCATTTCACATCAAGTCTCTCATTCAGGTCACAATAAAGTATTCAGAGTTTGAAGAAAATCCCACATCTGTGAACCGTTTGAAGTAATTTTCTTGTTTTTCCTACGACACCAGACTATACAAATCAATCTTAATTCAAAATCCTGATTATTTTAGTTTTATATTTTCAATTTATTATTTTTGAGCCATGTGCTGTTTAAGACTTTTGGCTGAATGGTTCCCATTCTCACACTAATTCACTTTTACAAGAAATATCTACTCAACGCTTACTATGTTCCAGGCACTGTTCTAACCACTGGTAATAGAATAATTGACAATACAGATATGATCCCTTCCTCTTGAGGTTTTCCGCTTAGAAAATAAAAATTGAGGACTTGAGAGATCCAAGATGGCCGATTAGCAACAGCTCAGGAATGTAGCGCCCAGTGAAAGCGCAGAGAATGAGTGGACGTCGCACTTTCCGACGAATTTTTGTTGCCCACAGACCGGGAGATTCCCGGCAGAGGAGACACACAGGTCGCCAGCGCGACTCTTTTGGCCGGCGCGGCTCTTTTGCCGGCGCCCCAGCGCGGCGCTTCCCGGTGCGGAGTATACGGGACGGACGGGCTCGGCTGGTCCCATCTCCACAAGGAAAACAGCAATTGGAAGCGCTGAGGACTCAGAGTTTGATAGGAAGCACAGCGAACCCGGGAAGGTCCGGTTCTGTGGGGAACGGGCGACCGCCAAAGGAAAACTAAGAAACAGAAAAAACTTCATCACCGGGCAGAGAGAGATCCAACATGGCCGCGTAGCAGCAGCTCAGGATCATAGCTCCCAGTGAAAGTGCAGAGAGCGAGTGGATGCTGCAATTGCAGACGAATTTTTGATGCCCACAGACTGGGAGATTCCCGGCGAAGGAGCCACCCGGGTCGCCAGCGCGACTCTTTTGGCCGGCGCGGCGCTTCTCAGTGTGGAGTGTATGGGACTGGGTGCCCAAAGGCTCCGCTGGTCCCATCCCCACAAGGAGAACAGCAATTGGAAGCGCTGAGGAGAGAGCGAGCACAGCTAAACCTGGAAAGGCCCAGCTCTGTGGGGAAGGAGCGCCCCCCGAAGGAAAACTAAGAAACAGAAAAAACTTCATCACCAACAAGCCGGACGTCCACTCAGAGACCCAATCTGAAAATCGGCAATTACAAAGACGACAGGTGGATAAATCCACAAAAATGGGAAGAAACCAGTGCAAAAAGGCTGAGAACACCCGAAATCAGAATGCCTCTCCTCCTACCGGGGATCGCAGCTCCCCTTCAGCAAGAGAACAAGGCTTGATGGAGGATGAGTGTGATGAACTCACAGAATCAGGCTTCAGAAGGTGGATAATAAGAAACTTCTGTGAGCTAAAAGAACATGTTCTAACCCAATGCAAAGAAACTAAGAACCTTGAAAGAAGATTTAACGAAA
>PVKP010023369.1:0-36369 GCA_004027715.1 Plecturocebus donacophilus | reverse complement strand
AAATAAATAAATAAATAAATAAATAAAAAGACTATTCTTTTACTATTCAATGATCTTGGCACCCTTATCAAAAATCAGTTGGCTATAAATGTTTGGATTTATTTAGTTAGTTATTCAGATGGAGCCTCACTCCATTGCCCAGGCTAGTGTACAGTGGCATGATCTCAGCTCACTGCATCCCCCACCTCCCACCTTCCAGAGATTCTCCTGCCTCAGCCTACCAAGTAGCTGGGATTACAGGCATATACCACCATGCCTGGTTAATTTGTGTATTTTTAGTAGAGATGGTGTTTCACCATGTTGGCCAGGCTGGTCTTAAACTCCTGACCTCAGGTGATCCACCCACCTTGGCCTCCCAAAGTGCTGGAGTTACAGGCATTAGCCACTGTGCTGGCCTGGGTTTATTTTTGGACTTTCCAATTCTATTTCACTAGTCTATATGTTCTCCTATGCCAATACCATGCTGTTTTAATTACTATAGCTTTGAAATTAGGAATTATGAGTCCTCCAAGGTTCTTCTTTTTCAGTATTGTTCTAGCTATTTGGGACCCATTGCAATTCTACATGAATTTGAGAATCATCTTTTCTATTTCTGCAAAAAAGCCATTGGAATTTTGAGAGAGATTGTATTGAATTTGTAGATTGCTTTGGGTAGTATTCCATCTTAGCAATACAGATACTCTGCAACTTACAACAGGATTACATTCTGATAAACCCATCATAACTTGAAAATGTTGTAAGTCAGAAGTGCATTTTTGACTTACGATATTTCAACTTACAGATTTCAACTAGACATAACCCCGTTGTAAGTTGAGGAGCCTACTGAATGCCTACAACTTTCACACCATCATAAACTCAAAAAACAGTAAGTCTAACCATTGTAAGTTGGGGCTATCTGTATTATCTTCGAATTCATGAACATGGAATGTCTTTCCATTAATGTTATTCAATTTATTTTGCGACGTTTTGTTTTCAGTGTACAAGTCTTTCACCTCCTTAGATTTAAAATGCTAATGTTATATTCATTTTTATATTCTAGATTTATTTCTAGGTGTTTATATTCAATTGCATGTAATTGTAAATGCAATTGTTTTCTTAATTTCTTTTTCCAATTGATCATTTCCAATGAAAGAAAAAATACAACTGATTTTTTTCATTGTTACTTTATCCTGCAACTTAGCTAAAATCATTCATTAGCTCTAATATGATTGGGGTTTTGTGTGTCTGTATGTGAATTCTTTGGAATTTTCTATGGATAGGAACATGTCATCTATGAATAGAGATAGTTTTATTTCTTTCATTCCAGTTTGGATGTCTTTTATTTCATTTTTCTTCCATAATTGTTCCAGCTAGAACTTCCAGTACAATGTTGAATAGCAATGATGAAAGTAGGCATCTTTGTCTTGTTCCTGCTTTTTAGGGGAAAGCTTTTGATCTTTTTCACCATTGAGTATGATGCTAACAGTGGCTGTTCATAAGTGTCCTTTATCATGTTGAAGAAGTTCTCTTCTATTCCTAGTTTCCTGAGTGTTGTGTGTGTGTGTGTGTGTGTGTGTGTGTGTGTGTGTGTGAAAGAATGGTGGATTTTGTCAAATCCCTTTTTCATACCATGAAGTTTTATTCTCATATTCTATTAATGTGGTGTATTAAATTGATTGATTTTCTTATGTTGCATGATTCTTGCACTACTGGAATAAATGTCACTTTGTCATAGTATATAAGCCTTTTATATGTCCTTAGATTTCTTTTATCCATACTTTGTTCAGGGTTTTTACTTCTATAATCATAAGGGATATTGGTCTCTTCTTTTGTTGTCTTTGGCTTTTGGTATTAGGGTAATATGGCCTCATAGAATAAGTTAGTAAGTGTTTCTTCCTCTTTATTTTTTAGACATGTTTGAGAATGATTGGTATTAATTCTTTCTTAAATATCTGGTGGAATTCACCAGTGAAGCCAGTCTAATCACATCTTAACTACTCTCCTTCTTTCCTGACTAGTCACCCTCCAATCTATTCTTCCTTTTATAGCCATAGTGGTCTTCCAAAATATCAATAATCTCAAGTCACATTGCTGCTATAAACCTTTTAATTATCCCCAAGTCTTTGCAGGATAAAATTTAAACTCCTATTTATGAGATTCAAGGCCTTTTGTTAACTGACTATGCCTGGCTCTATGGGTTCTTCCGCTCTGTTTTAGAAACCCACCAACCTCCTCATTTCTCCTCCCCGGGCAAACATGCACCCATGCACACACTCACACTTCCATTCATAAGGAATTGCTTTTGGTTTCCAGTATGAATCAAGTTCTTCTGGGCCTTTGCATCATTGCATACTCTGTTTCCTTTACCTAGAACCCATTGCCCATTTGGTGTATCTGGAAAACATTTCCTCAAGTGTCACTCCCTCCATGAAGTCTTCCCAGACACTTCTCCCCGTAGCCAATGTAAAATACCTCTGCATTATTCACTGATTGCAATCTTTTCAGATATTTAGCTCAGGTTTATCCACTGGTTTGGAGAGCATAATAGATATTTTAAAGACATATTCCTTCTGTTCTCCCTCCTCCATTGATGTTGTGCTTGACCATCTGACTTGTTAACTTCATAGTGGGTAGGTAGAGTATACTTTCCTTCCCCATGACATGGGCTTGATCACATAACTGACTTGTTGTAGGCAAAAGGACATTCACAGACACCATGCAAGCAGACTTAAAATGTTCTGTTTAGTCGGACTGCCATACTGCCTTGTAAAGAACTTCCCCTGGGCAACTGCTGTCCTTTCAGCCTGGGCCCCAGAACAAACACACACAGAGCAGACCCAAGTCCAATTTAGTGAGAATTCAAGTGTATCCAGTGACATAGCTTGAAACAGTCACCCCTTAAAGCCAAGCCTAGATCATCAGCTTTGTTATAAAAATAGTTGACTGGTACAGGAGATTTTTAAAAATACAATTACTGTCTTGAGAGATTCCAAAAATAGAAAAAATTACTAAAATGCTAGAGCAAATATTCCATATACCAACACACAGAATTGACCATTGTTATGCTTTGTCATGTGTGCTTAGGACTCTTTGCTTCTTTTACAAAATAAATTAAATAACTACAGAGAATTTCTGCAATATTATTAGTAGAACCTTGGAGTCATAGATTCTATTTTGTTCTACTTAGTATTTCAGTGGCTAGGGCAATGCTTGACACATACTAAGTGTTCAATGAAATGTTCTTTGAAAGAATGAATGGTGAATTAATGTAATGAGGGCCAGTGAACTTCATATATATGAAGTTGTTTGGGGAACACTCATCATATTTTTATAAAGCTTTTAAGGGTATCTTAGCATTTTGAAACAATCTGAAGAAATAAGAAATTCTTTATTTGTAAGTTTTACATCTTCTTGTTGGTTTGTCCTAGCTCCATACTCCATCAGGGTCTTTTTATTGCTTCAAGATGCATTCATTATAAAGGGGAGAAGACAGTAACAAGTGTTTCCTCCTGGGGATATTTTCTTTTTACAGGAAATACAAGTCTTAATAAAACTTTTATAAGGTGAAGTGATTAGGAGTAGTATTTTGGGGTGGGAATATAAGTCACCTGTCCTGTGGATTGAAGTTATAATATACAGAGGCTTCCTTCACTCAAAGTAGGAGAAACTGTTAAGCACTTATGACATGCTAGGAATGCACATGTTATCTCATTTAACTCTCAACAATTTTGTCCTGATGGAATATTTGGCCCTGTGAAGTGGTTTCTGCTTAACCCTGTTTGAGCCTGGGAATCACCTTCTTTCTCTGAGGCAGGGAACATGATCATCTAGATATCTTTTCATTTACTTAATTTTCATGAATTAAGTAGACTCAGACTTCAAATGAAAGTAAGAAATTAAATATCTTACTGTCTCATATTAAGCATTCTCTCTATTCCTTTCTAATTGGTGGGATTTTCAGTAAAATGGGTGGTGGAAATAAGCCATTTCTGAGTGTCCACTATATGCCAGAAAAACTTCCTGTTTTCTCTTCATGTGATTGTCACTTGCTCTAACTCTACCAACGTTCCAGCATCACTTCCTTCCCTGCACTTGAAGATGCAACCATTTTGAGCTGCTGCTATCCTTCAAACCTACTACGTTGCTTTTCACTGTCACTTTTGTACTCGTGTCTCTTTAACCTAAATGCCCTACCTGCTTCTTAAAATGTGGGTCCAAAAACCAACACTATCAGCATTAACTGGAGATTGTTAGAAATCCGGAATCACATGCCCCACCTTAGGTGCTGAGTCAGAATCTGCAATTTTAGTGATTATTCTTTCTTTTCCTACCATGTAACTCTTCGTATTTTCCAAAGCCTAACTTAGCTCTCACTTCCTGGAGGAAAAATAGGAAGAGTGCTTTTGGTTTTTTTGAAGACTAGGAGGAGTTTTTTTTTTTTTTTTTTTGCCAAGAAGTAAATAAGCCACTTATATGTGCTATTTCCTTTACATATGTCTACTGTCTTTGTTTTCTCTGCTAGGCAGTGAATTTCTTTAGTTGAGAAATTTAATCAACTCTATTTCTATGTCCTTTGTAGGCAATCAACCTACAATAGATATTTGTTGAATTAGTCAAGTAGCCATTCCCATGAGGGAAACTTTATTATCACCATATTGCAAATGCATAAACTGGAGCTCAAGGAGGTTGAAGTTGTGTTGTGAGTCAAGATTTAAGCCCAGGCTTCCTGATTCTAATACCCATGTTTTCACCTCTATGTCTTACGGCAATTTTAAGAATTTCAGGCAATGAAGAGGAATACCTTAGGATATTGGAATCATCTCCTGTACATAAATAATGTACTTCCCATCCTAAAGTCAGCTAGTATCCAAGAGTAGGAGAGCAAGGCCACTTGTAGAGATTGATACTGGAGAATGATGGAATGCCTTGGGGAAGCAAAGAAATCTTTTCTGCTTTTAAAATCCATTTGCAAAGATCAGTCCTAAAAAGTGTTCCAAAAGTTTTAAAATTCATTTGCAAAGAGCAGCCCTAAAAAGTGTGTATATCTGTATGTGTACAGTACCTATCCTGAAACAATACACTCAAATTTTGTCGAAACAAATGAACAAATGACTTTTTGCACCCATAAGTGTATCCAAATCCATGTGTACATACTATGCATCTTTGAATATATGTGTGTACCTGTGATGATGTGTTCCGGTCCCTTGCTATTCAAAATGTGGTCTGAGGAGGAGTAGCATTGGCATCACCTGGAAATTAGTGGAAATGAAGAAACTCAGGCACCACCTCAGATGCACTGAACCAGAAACTGCATTTTTAATCACTCCAGGAGATGTATACACACATGAAAGTTTAAGAAGCACAATTCTAAGCAATCCCAGGTAAGCCAGGACAGGCTGTCATGTCAGGTTCAAGCTCAAAATGCTGAAAAGCTGCCAGAAAGAGATGTTTCCATTACTTGAAGTACACTGGGCTCATTATTTTATCCCTCTGCTCTTCAAACACCTACCTGTAGAAAAAGATCTAATTTACCACTTAAAAGTCAGAGCACACATGTTCCATCACAAGCACATCAAGCATGTCTGAATCTTTGTTGATACTTTATAAACTAGATTTTTCTTTAAGTCTTCCTCTGCAAGCATGTAGGCATTTTTCCTAAACATGCAGAGAAATGTGCCTGTTTTGTTCAGTAGAGCTCTTTATCTGCCCCTTTCTGCTTCCGTCTACCCTTTCTAGCTTTTTTCCTTTCTTGTTCTCCCATCCAGCTGCTCATTTAGCAGGAATATAAATTTTCTCTTCACTGACCTCAATTCTGCCAACTTATAGAATTAGTATCTATTTTCTTCACTGCCCAACCCCTAAGAATTAGATATGGATATCTGCCTTCTTTAGTCTTTGTTTGTGTAAAGAGTATTGGGAGTCAATTGGTATGTCTAAAATTGCTAAATACTCTGAAGAAAAAAAATACCCTTTTCTTTCCTTGAATTTTTCTTAGGAATCATGACATTGATAAGTTGCCTGAACACCATTCCTTTACCTGTTCTATTGCCTGTCCCCTACCCTGAGCTTTCTGAAGACTACAGAAATTGTACTAGGGTCACATTTCCTTTGTCTACTGGAGTGACACATTCTTTTTTTTTTTTTTAAAGGGCATTTGGAGCAGACTAAAGATAACAACTAGGAGTTATTTCTGAACAACAGTGCATTAGAATATATCATTTCTAAGGCTGTCTTCTTGAGGAACTGATAAAAGTGGTCCATCTATCCTTTTGCTGAAGCATCAAATGATCATATGATGCAGGTGATAATGTAATATTATACAGAGTATTACAAACAGTTACATGTTTGGAAAACCAGCTTTGTAAATGGCTATTTTATAAGTAGAACCATGTGCTTGAGGCAGGTTGGACTTTTAGTTGACAAATCCAAGAGTGTAGAAAATCTCTCGTTCTCTGCAATCAAATTAAATCTAAGTCTGAACATCCATCTCTTTAACCAGGCAGGAAATGTGAGTTACCAAGACTCCCATCTCAGAGTTCTGCAATAGTCTTACCCAGCTGAATAACATCAGGGAGAACACCCTAGCCATCACTTATCTGTCCACCATGATTACTTTTAAGATAATTATCATTCTACCTATTATCCTAGGCACATGACCCTTTCTGGTCCAGTTAAGACACACGACTATTTGGTGGGTCTCAGAACTCTGTGTCCAGAGCCCACCTGCCCTAGATTGCTTCTTCCTTCTCTCTCCTTTCTATTCTAGGTGAAGTCTCTCCCTCTTCTTTCTAAATACCCTCAAATACACTCCTCATCTGAAGATCATTTGGCTTAGGCTTTTACCAAAGACAGGAGATATAACTGTCTTCAAACTTCCTGATTTCTGCCCTATGAAAATCCTTGAAGTAGGGAAATATCAGGAGTCCAACTACTTGTCTGACACACATGGGAAAGGGGAAAATTCAGCAAGTCAAGCCCAAGTTAATATTTCAGAAGAGTATCCAGACTATTCTCTACACAAAGAGCTTGCACCTATCTCTTCATTGTCCCCTTATGACCTTGCTGCAGAGAGAAAAGGCCATCATTTTCTCTAGTTCATGGTCCACAACCATCATCAATCAGCTATTGCAAGACCCTACTCTGATTTTATTTCATTGTTTTTCTCCTTTATCTCAACTCCCACTCCCCCAAGCCACCACTCTAAAATATTCAATATACACTTCAGTTGTGAGAATTTCATTGAAATGTCTGTATATTTTAAGTGTTTTTTATTTTTATGTAGTTTCAAACATACAACAAAGCTCCAAAAGCCAACATGTACTGTTTACCCAGATTCACCAATTTCCATTTTGCCTGATGCACTTTATATAATTTTTTGTCTCTCTCTCTCATACATACACACAGAAATATAGAAATATTTAGAGATAAATCTCCAGTCTACATTCAAATATGTCACAAAAACTTATTTTATATATTTTATGTGTAAAAAAATATATATTGAATATAATTTTTCCTGACTTGGCAGCCTTTGTTGTGACTGTAGTTGTTATTGCACTTTTAAAAATATGTTCACTATGTTTATTTTTTTCATTTTCACAAGCATTTATTTTTGTTATATCTTCCAGACTAGGGCTCCGGGATCTGAGCATCTTTTATTCAGAGTTGTATTAAAATCAACAGACAAAGAGCAGAATACTGGAACCAATGAGCATGTCCTGAAAGAGTACAGTTGTCCCTTGATAGCCACAGGGAATTGGTTCCAGGACCCCTGCAGATTCTCAAATCTGTAGACACTAAAATTCCTTATATGAAATGGTGGAGTATTTGCATATAATCTATATACATTCTCCTCAATACTTTAAATCATCTCTACATTACTTATAAGTATTAGTCTGTTTTCACACTGCTATAAAGAATTACCCAGGCTGGGCACAGTGGCTCACGCCTGTAATCCTAGTACTTTGGGAGACTGAGGTGGGTGGATCACGAGGTCGAGAGTTTGAAACCAGCCTGACCAACATGCGGAAATCCTGTCTCTAATAAAAATACAAAAATTAGCTAGGCATGGTGGCACACAACTAATCCCAGCTACTCAGTAGGCTGAGGCAGGAGAATTGCTTGGGCTGGAAGGTGGAGTTTTCAGTGAGCCAAGACTGCACCACTGCACTCCAGTCTGAATAACAGAGCAAGACTCCATCTCAAAAGGAAAAAAAAAGACCTACCTAAGAAATTTATGAAGAAAAGAGGTTTAATTGACTCATAGTTCTGCAGACTTAACAGGAAATATGACTAGAGGAAGCCTCAGGAAACATGACTGGGAGGAAGCCTCAGGAAACTTACAATCATGGTGGAAGGTGGAGGGGAAGCAAGCATGTCCTACCATAGCAAAGCAGAAGAGAGAGAGCGAAGGGGGCATGCCACACTTTAACAACCAGATCTCATGAGAATTCATTCACTATTATAAAAACAGCGAGGTGGATGTCTGCCCCCTGATTCAATCACCTCCCACTAACCCCCTCCCCCTGCACATGGAGATTACGATTTGAGATTTGGGTGGTGACACAGAGACAAACCATATCAATACATAATACAATATGAAAGCTATAACAATAGTTGTTTTACTGTATTTTTTTTTTTAATTTGCACTGTACTTAGTGGCTCATGCTATAATCCCAGCACTTTGGGAGGCTAAGGCAGGAAGATGGCTTGAGGCCAAAAGTTCAAGACCAACCTGGGCAACATGGCAAGACCCTAGTGCCACAAAAACTTAATTTAAAAATTATCTGGGTGCAGTGGCATGGGCCTGTGGTTCCAGCTGCTGGGGAGGATGGTTTGAGCCCAGGAGGTTGTTTTCTAAGTAATCTGAAGTTGGTTGAATCTGAGGATGCAAGCCCGGGATAAGGAAGGCCACCTATACTGGATTAAATCCAGGATAAACCACAAAACAAAAACAAAAGCAGAACAGGAAAAAAAAAAGAAAAAAGAACAATCTCCAACCCAAATGAGTCAAGTGAAAAGTTGGAACCAGCTTTAGAGATAGAACAATCACAGAGATATGTGTCATGATAATAAAGATAAACATAAATGAATCATCTTTTTTGGATGCCTACTATATGCCTGGCAGTTGCTATCCTTGTACTAAACCCTATAAGTGGAGTATTTTTGTCTTCCTTTTGCAGGTAAGGAAACAGAGGTTCAAAGAAATTCCACAACTTAATTAAACTAACATGTGATGGAGCCACAACTCAGACACAGGTCCATTGGATTACAGATCTCATTATTTCCCTTCAATTCCATGTTGCATGAGATGAACAAGAAGTATAGGGGTTAACATGGAAAAATTCATGTAGCTGAGTTCAGGCACACAGGGAGATGTTTTTTGTAATTGCCATACTTTCTTTGGGAAAATGATGAGTATATTTAAGAGGGGAAATCAGAATATATAGTCAGTACATCTAGGGAATGTTAAAATGAAATTATTTATATGGAATCAAGAAGTAAGGGAGCCCAAAAAAGCTAAGCTAGGCTCTTAGAACTGGAGCCTAGATGTCATAGACCTTTAAATCAGAACATTTTGTGTTCCTTTGGCCTAAACCAACCAGGTAATCCTGTTTCCACTTGCCTGAGAGTAGTTATTCCATTACCCTCCCTTAGGGATGACCACGTGACCCAGTTTTGGCCAACAAAAACCTACAGGAAACCTGTTGGGGTGAGGTTTCTGGGAAATATTTTCCTACCTGATAAAAAGGAGCCTTCCTCCCATCCTTCCTGCTTAGTACACTGCCATAGAGTTTGTGACATTTGGCCATGGGCAGCCATCTTGTGACCCTGACGGGACTGTGAGGAAGCAGAAGCATCCTATGACATAATATCTCACCATTCTGCAGCCTTTGCATATTGTTGGTAGTTTGGAAAGTACTTTTACAGACCTAATTTCATTTAGTGCTTAAATAACTCTGTGAACTGGTTAATATGTATGTTCTACAAGAATCCAAACATTTGCAGATTCACCTTAAGTGACAGCAAGATGGAAGAACTAAAGTTACCAAATGTTTCCAGGTGGTTTTCTAACTAATCCTATATGGTGTTCTGAAATGGTTTCCAATGTTGCCTAAAATGAGCTCTTGAAGGAGGCTTTGATCTTCAGACCCAATAGGATGCTACAAAGAAAATCAGTTAATGTTCTAAAGCATAGGTTATGTTTTGCTCAGAAAAGAATATTGAAATGGTTAAAGGCAAAAGCAGGCAAAACTATAAAGAGTACATAAGCACTTGTTGACACAATTTAGGGACCAATTACTGAGGAAGTGCCAAAGGCTCCTTCCCACTTTAGAAACTACATGGAATATAGACCTTGAAAATTGTCTGTCATACAGATTTTATTATTGTTCGTTTGGAGAAATTTCACTATAGGGTTTCAGGGCAAATTCATAGCAGTGTTAAATCATTGCATTTCTACTTTCCAAGTAGAAATTATTTCATTCTGTTAAGGCTTAATGTAAGAATCTACAACAGTAGTAATTGTATGTAATTAAATTCTATAGAGTGACATTGACCTAGAAATTATAGCACCTATAAGTAAAGTGGAATAAGGAAGAAATACATTTATTCAGTGCTTATCGTATACCAGAAACCATCTGTTATATAATCTAATTTGACTTTCTTTTATGACTCTCTAACATCCTTATGAGATAAGATTATCAATAATCTATAAATGTAATCACAAATTTAATGAAACAAGTTTCAGGGTATGATACGCCAGAATATCATCCTAACTTACTACACTCTTTTTATAGGGAAGGAAAACACACAAACTATTCAGGTAGTTCAGTTTTTTAAACTGAGTCAAATAACCTTGTTTTTTCCCTTATTTCAAAAAAACCTGCTAGCTAAATAACTAAGCATTTTTCTAAAACCTTTTAGTTAATTATTTTGAAATTGTAAGCCACAGCATTTAGAAGAATCTTTAAAAAGTAGGTTAAATGTATCTGGTTTGGGGGTATCTGGTATAATTATCCTTCTACTTAATATTTGATGAAAGTAGTTGATGTGAGTTACCTTTATTAAATTATCCCCAGATCCTGTGAGGTATGGATTATTCACATTTTATAAATGAGGAAAAAATTCAGAAATATTAGCATGATGCCAAGGTTACAGAGCAAGAAAATGGTAAAGGCAGAACCCAAATCTAAGTGTGTCTTGCTCCAACGTCCATGTCTATCTACTACTCCTTGCTGTAATCAAAGCATGATTTTATTTAAACAGTTGAATTTCAAACCACAAAACGAACTGCTTCATGGGATGTAAGGTCTGTTAAACAATTTTTCTTAAATGAGAATTTTATGTATTTCCTATTTTTGTCCCTTAGGGAGTTGCAGAAGGAGCAAGAGAAAAGGTTTCACTGTTATTTCCAAGTCATGCTGCATGAATCATGTCCCGAGTAAATGTCATGGCAGTGTCTGCTACACAAACATACTGGTAGCATCATTTTTTATTTTGTTTTTGTTTTTTAGAAGTGGAGGTTTCATTGTACTGCCCAGGCTGGCCTCGAACTCCTGGGTTCAAGCAATCCTCCCACCTCAGGCTCCTGAGTAGGTGGAACTACAGCCGCACACCACTGCACCTGACTTCACTTTGGTTTTCAAAGTCCTATTTCTACATTTGTGATGGCCTAACTGACCACCATCCGAAAGATCCCATCATTCTCTTCCCACCCCCAAAAAGACAAGCTTAACATCATTATTTAAATAGGCAAGTGTAGGCAGGTAGAGTCAAGTTGGACATTAATTTTAATAAAAAGAAATGATATGATGGGCATTGGATTAAGACTTGAGTTTGAGTCCTGGTCTTTTCCTAATGACTGAAACTTTGGCAAGTAACTCAGTTTCTTTGCGCCTCAGTTCCATGATATAGAACCGTGCTTCTGAAACTGTATTTCTTAAATTTCCAATCCATTTGAGGAAAAATACTTTTGAAAAAATATATGAATTACCAGGAAAATTAAATAGAAAATGTAGACATATAAGATATATACCCATTTTTTAAGATTATTAGATTCAACAAGCAAAAAATTACTCTCTAAAAGCTTCTAAACAACCACTTTTCATTTTTGAATTGCCTTGCTGTGGACTGGAAAGAAAGAGTTCACAGCCTGCCACGTGTCCAGGATTCACACTTCGAATAGCACTGATCTTTAAGGATAAAAGCCTCTTTCTTCTTTGAAGGGTTGTTGTTAGTATTCAATGCATAATGTATGTGAAAAGCTTACAAAACTGCCTGGCACATACAAAACATAAGGAAGGGCCACTCTCTTCATTAAAATTAAACTCAGAACCTCTAAGAAAATAACACCTGTAGACAATCTCCTGGGAAAACTGGGAACAAAGTAAGACCCCCTGACTAAGGGCATTTGACTTCGTGCCCCGACTTTACCTTCTCATCAAGATTTTCTTCCTTCTCTCTCTCTCTCATTCTCATTGCCACAGTAGCTTTCTCTCTCTCTCTCTCTGTTTCCTTCCTGCTGCCACCAAGATATTGGCCTCATAGTGGTGAAAAATTCCTGACCATGCAGTGTCAGAAACATAGTACTAGGACCATCAGCAACCCAGCTTACAAAGTATAAAGTCCTGGTCCTAACTCAACTTGTTTGTTGTTTGGTTCCATAAGCTCTTTGGAATAGAGGTTCTTGAGCCAGATTTGTGGCCACCTAGCTCTAGTTGTTAATTGTTATTTTGTCCTTAGTAAAAGGACAAAAGTCACTTAATATTATAGCTCTGGACTTCAGTTTCCTGAAGTATAAAGTGAGGGAAAGAAAATGCCTACCTTATAGGGTTGTTATGAAGATTAAATGAACTGCCATACGTCAAGACCTGGGAATAGGACCTGGGACATAATAAGCAATCTGCTCAGTTGGTGTCAGCCATCATCATTATCGTCATCATCATCATCACATGGAACCTCCTGGCTTCTTCACTGCTCAGCTCCTGGTTAGTCCCCACACAGCAGAAGTCATTCTGAGTGGCCCCTCAGAGAAACATCCTCCTAGAAAAAGGCTCCTGCCCAGGAGAGACCCTGCCATATCACCCAACCGACAATGGTTCATACTCTCAGATTCAATTTCTACTTGGAGACACACTGCTTTTCACTGAGTGATTGGTACCAGAAATAATCTCCTCTTTTAAGTGAGACTCCTTCCCCTACCTGGAAGTGGCTGGCCCATATAGGCGTACCACTCTATCTTAACACATATTCCTACTGTGGCTTTCATGTAACATGTAACACAATATATAATATGTTTCGATATCCACAAACTATTTCAGCACTATAGGTTTTGTATTAGTTATCTAGTACCATAATAATGCTGTATAACCACCACAAACCAAACAGCAATAAACATTTATTATTAATGCATCTGAGAGACATGTTAGGAGATTTTACTGATCTTGGGTCAGCTAAGACATTCTTTTGGTCTTGTGCAGGGATTGGCAGGTTGTTGACTGACCTAGGATAGTTTTAGCTTGGATGGCTGAGGTGACTTTGCTCTGTTCTGTATGAGAAGAAAGATAATGCAAATATATGTTCATGGCTATGGTAGAGGACAAGAACAAGTGGAAACCCATAAGTGCGTTTCAGGTCTCTGTTTGCACCTTATTTGTTAATATCCCATTGGCCAACTCAGGTCATGTGGTTTAGCCCAGCATAAGAGTGGAATAACATTACAAAGTTAGGTGACAATGGACATAGGAGTGTGATCATGAAATGTTAATTCTGCCTTCCATTATTTTATATTTCTGTCCAATCATATCAAAAAAACCACTCATTGATTCTTATTTCCAAGTCAGGACTGTCTATTAAGCCAAGGTATTATTGAACATACACTCTAGGACTTCGTCTTTATGTTTGTTTAAACAGACTCTGTAGAGTACTTTTTTTCTTTTTTTCTCCTACTAAGTGAAAAAGGAGCAACAGAAAACAGATTCATTTTTTATAATAGATACATGAACATTTCATGTCATAATCTCTAGGATAGCTCATAACTTCTATGAGGATGAGTTTTCATCCCATGTTATTATTGTATTCTCAACAAATGAATGTAACATTCAAGGAATAATACTAAAATAACTACTTATTCGAGCTTAATGCTTTTTCTCATAAAACTTGCAGAATGCAAAATGAGCTTTCCTACTAGAGGCAGACTCTCAGGGAGATTTCCTGTGTGAGGAATTTGATATTTTCCTTCCAAATAAGAAAAAGAAAAACAGTCACACACCTATATTTTCTTTTTCCGAAGTTATTCCCCAACAAAATGGAGTATTACTATTTCCATTTCTTGAGGAAGACAGTTATTTTAATTTGCAGGAAACTCGGTGATACCTTAGACAAAGGGAAATATGAACTCCCCCTGTTATCAGTTTCTTCAATTGGTTACTTTGTGGAAGGATTCCTGAAAACTATCAGTGATTTCAGAATGGGTTCCTTTCCGCTTTCAGGGGAAAGTCAAAACCTTCTCATTCACCTTGCAATAAAGGAGCTGGCTGGTCCTATGTGTGATTATGCATGGAGGGGTGATGGGGCAGTAACAGGGTGAGGGGCATTGTGCACACTCCAGCTTCCTTGCCATTGCTCTTCGCCCATTATTTGTGCCGAATGTCAGGCGGCTGATTCCCCCGAAGGATGAGTGAAGCAAGGCAGCAGAAGTATGTAAAGGTGGTATCGTGATGTCATGTCATCGCTCACTCTTCCCCATGTTTATGTCACTGACTCACACTCTTGCACAGACACTTCGTGTTGCAATCCCTAGGATAGCTCATAACTCCTATTGAGACCAGTTTTCATCCCTTTCTATTATGATATTCTCAACAAATGGGTTCGTTTGACTCTGGGGTCAAAAAGCCTTGAGTTAGTATTTTAAGTAAGCCACTTAGAAGCTCTGTGATTTTGAATATTTGAAAAGATTCTGTGATCTTGAGGTTACTCATATGAAAAATGAGAATATGTTTCTCATGCCCACAAAGATACTGAATATATAGAAAGTTACTAAATATCAATTTCCTATGATCCCCTCTTCATCACTGCTCCCGCCCTCTATCTTCTAACTTTCTACTGCCTTGCTTCTTGGTTCTTTTCTCGCCACTATAGCCTTAAGCCCCATAGGCATTGCCTATCCAGGAGAGAAAAAGAGACACTGACAGTAGCTGAATCTTAAATTAGAAGCTGCAACTTGCTGTGGACATCTCTACAGCAAAGCAGTAATGTATCAGGAGTGAAGGCACTCCAGAAGAAAGGAATAGGGAGCATGGAGACTCATCCTGACGAGAAAGGGAGTGCGGAATTTTTGTGTGTGCTTTATTGGCATGAGACCCAGGCTTTCAGTGAGAGAGAGCGAGACTGAAATGACTTTGGTTTTCTTGGAAATTATCATTTAACTTTGATCTTGAGGGAATGCCACTGAGCCAAGTTCTGAAGTTTGGGTTCTAGGGGAGGGAGTGCAGGTTGTGAGACAGAATAGATGAAAAAAAGAAAAGTACACTTCGTTCTGGGAGGAAGAGAGAGAGAGAGAGAGAGAGAGAGAGAGAGAGTGTGTGTGTGTGTGTGTGTGTGTGTGTAGCAAAGGAGGTGGCAGACACAGAGGTTAGGGAATTCCCTTTTCCTCCCTGCCCTCAGGAATTCAGTTTTAAAACACAAGGAGTCTTAGAGAAGCTGAAAGAAGGCTGTTCTTAATTCCCTCAGTTCCGTACTAGTTATAAACACTGGAAAGAAAATGAGATTGAAGAATGTCTGGTAAAACAGCCACTGTAAACCTTTATTATCATATTTGTGGCTTCTGGGGTATGACTTTAATGCCATCTTTTAAGATGTTGCTTAAGCAATTGTGTTTAATTTTAAATTTCAAAAACATATCCCAAGTATTTCTTTTTTCCCTTTAATTAATTTTCCACTTATATAAATGATTTCCTTGCTGCAGAAACTCATGCCTTGAGATGAATGTGCAGTTTAAATGTTTTCACTTTTGAAGAAATCTGTTCATGATGTAAAATAATACATAGAGAAAAAGCAGAGCATTGGAGGGGCAAGGGCCTCTGTAAAGTTTCTGGTCCCGGCTAGTCACAGCTGGCTGTATGACCTTGGGTGACGTCCTTAACTTCTCTAAGTCTTAACTCCTACATGTGCACATGATGGGAAAGGCCTTTCCAGCTCTAAAAATTTGTTTCATAATTAGTCTTGAGGTCAATGTAACACGTAAAACAAAGTTAACATGAAATGTAAGTCCATCTACTTCTTAGAGTCTGTGGACCTTACTTCTACAAGCAGTTAATTTCTCCACATTCCGATTTCCTCATCTATACGATGGAAATTATAATACAATTGTATCTATCCTGTTAGGCTTGCTGTGAGGTTTACATGAGAAAATGTTTGCAAACAGTTTAGCATGTTGACTGGCACTTAATAAGCGCTCCAAGGATGTAGGTTAAGAAAGAAAAGACAACAAAAGCTGCCGTGTTTCAGAGTCAAATTGCTCTCTGTGGCCCAAGTGGGTCCCTGTGGGCTCCCAGGTGTGCACAGATGAACAATGGAAAGCAGAGTTAGCAAAACAAAAATGATGATGAAGACTATGATGATGAAAACACACCAGGCTCTCTATCCAACGTGCTTTCTTTGTTTCAACTCATTTAATCTGAATACAAACCTTATAAGGTGAATAAAATTGTCATCCCTGTTTTATAGATGGGGAAACCGAGAAAGTAAGCAACTGGCCCAATGCCACATGGCTGGGAAAGTAATCCTCTACTTTCATTAGTGAAGTTGAACACTGACACTGTCCCTGAAGTATGTTTTTTAAAAAATTATTTCAAATCCAACCTTTGTGGTTTTTCAAGGATGCTCAGAAAGTTAGCTGAATAAATAACGTCCAAGCCTGAGCCAACCCAAAATTTCCATGCCTGTATTTTCCCACCTGGCGCTAATGAACATGCACAAGGAGATGGCAACATTTGTCTAATGATGTTAACTAATGCTGCCCCCTGCATGGTAATTATGAGTGGAGCTGTGCTGTGGCTTCAGCAAGCAGGTGGTGGAAATTCTTAATGAAGATTGCATTCAGATTACAGTGTTTGGATATATTTTAGGATGAGATTTGCTAAGGGCTCAAAACCTTTTCCAATTGGCTCATTTATCCTCAGAGCTAATAGAAGGGCTTGATGTAAAGAACTGGAAGCATGGAAAGAACTAAATACAAATTGCATTAGAGCTACCCCTACATTAGAGACTGACTCTGGATGCTAACGAATAAGCTTCTGTGATGCTCTTTATGAAAGCAAAGTGATAGGAAGTAAAATATAGACTCAGAAGACCAATTCTGACTAAAGAGCACTGGCATAGATTAAGAGGCATTTCATCTGTTGAGGAATGAGCAGTTTGCTAAGAATTAAAAGCTAGTTTTTCACTTACACATACTAGTACACACACAACACGGGTTGTTCACTTCATGCACAACACCAATTGTTCACTTCAACGAGTGAACAGACTGACTGAAGGATTGGATGAGGTTATGAAAGTTAAAGAAAATAGTTACTCGAGGCCAGGCATGGTGCTCATACCTGCAATCCCAGCACTTTGGGAGGCCGAGGCAGGCGGATCACGAAGTTAGAAGTTCAAGACCAGCCTGGCCAACATGGTGAAACCTGATCTCTACTAAAAACACAAAAATTAGCCAGGCGTGGTGGTGCGCATCTGTAATCTCAGCTACTCAGGTGGCTGAGGCAGGAGAATTGCTTGAACCTGGGAGGCAGAGGTTGCAGTGAGCCGAGATGGCACCACTGCCCTCCAGCCTGGGTGACAAAGCAAGACCCCATTTAAAAAAAAAAAAAAGGAAAAGAAAATAGTGACTTGCTTTCTGTATTTAGAAGAGGTATTTATTTATGCTAATGCTGGGAGCTGCACTATCAAAAAATGGTTTAATAACAATGGAACAATTTATGGTTTATTCCAGGGAAATAGACTGGAGAAGAAAAATTCTTATTCTGTTCTGCCTTGTATACATCACAAGGTCATGGTAAATATCTATGTTAATTTTTTACCCATGGATGCAGTATACATATTCAAATTCAATTAAATATATATATATATGCTAAGGAGAAAAAACAAGCAGAAAATACTTACCTTATAATTTTTCAGAAATTCTTCCAGGCTTAAGAAGAAAAATTGGCCTCACAGTGATATCAAAAGGCTTAAATTTTTTATTTGTTTGTAGTCATCTCTGTTCAGCTTTTTCTTAGTAATTCCTTCTACTAATTTAATTGCTTGAGAGGAAAAAATTCATATTCAAAATTGCAGACTCTCAGCAATTGCATTCGCATATCACTACTCTGTTAGTTGTATATCCACGTTTTGTTTGGGTTTAGAAGCTTATTTTAAAAACATGGTCCAACATTTTCCTTGTTTATTTTTCCCTATAGAATGTTCAATCTGTATTTCTCATTTTCCAAAAGCAGAGTGAGTTCAATAGTGACATTTTTATTAGTGAGAATGTGCCAGATTAAGCCCAACTGCCCTAACTCTCCAAAGACAAGAATATCTAAAATGTTTCAGAGTTGACTGTATTATTTTTCTCTGTTTAAGATTTGAATTTCTTCTTAATAATAAATGTTAACTTTTGGTAGCTTGAGCTTATCTACAAGAGATTAGTGGCTCTAAGATGCTGAAATGATCTTTGTGTTCATACCCACTAATTGTTAAACAAGAATGGCTTTTAATTTGAAGCAAAATGAGTTAATTTATACACTGTTGTTATATGCACACAAATACTATTATGGACATGCACACACGGAGGTCCAACTTTATTCTTAATTATTCATGCCAGTGGAAGGGAAATAGAGACAATACAGTGCTAGACACAATCTAAAACCCTTAAATATTTAAAATGTCCCATTTGATTTTTATTTGGAACTGGAACATTTACCAAAGTGCTATGTGAACACTTAAGTATTTATTAAGCACATGCTGTATGCAGAGCTCTAGGTATAGGGGACATTACAGAGGATAAAAGGGATATCTGGTAAATCATAGATCTGTTGAGAGATCAACCCAATCAAAAGGAGGAATAAGCTACACACCTGTGATGCTAGCTAAAGAGAACAGGGAAATGAAAGATCAATTCATGTAAAGTAATTACCACAGCCTAAAATTTTCATGCTGAGCCTGTGAGGTTAAGGGCAGCCTTCTTGGGTGAAATGTGTCTTTATTATAGTTGTAAGGAATGGAGGATCATTCCAGGTCTCAAGAAAATTACAGAGGGAAGCCCAAGTAAGGCCATTGCCTTCTGGCTGCAGGATGGGTCATGGTAAATAACTTGCCCAGGTCACAATGTGACAGTCGCAGACCACTGGCTAAAATTCCTGCTTTCTGATCTCTCACTCAGTGAAAGGATAGGTTCTTGGTCATCTGTAATTGGTATAAAATAGTATTTCTGCATGGAATACTTTTAATAGCTGTTTTGACTATGGCCACTTAAGACAAAACAGGTTAAATCAATTTCATTGAATTGAGTCACTGGGGGGTTAAAACTACAGCCATACCCCAAGCCAGCTAACATCCCAGTCACATTAAACAACTTGCTACGCATCACACACACCACACATATTTTCTCAGAGCTTCCATTTAGCTGGAATGCATCAACTAATTGGAATGTCATTAGTAGGAATGACAGCGCAAGTTGTTAAAATATTAAAACATTTCTGTACCAGTTGGTAAATAGTTGCTTCTCTGATCCCCACTCCCATACTTTTAACCAACCCAAGACCTACCCAGACTTCCCTTCAGTAAAACCTTACAATTCAGTTACTAAAAGGGATACACCAGGCCATCCAGGACCCTGCTTCAGGACCGTGGCAAACCTTTGTTCTGATTGGCCAGTGCTGGGGTCTGCCTTCATTCTGATTGGTCACAACTGGTGTTATGCAAGTGGTTATCGTATTACTTGTACCTTTTCCCTTCCACTCCTTTGTTCCTGCTATTCTCTCTGCCTCCGATGCTCTTTCTCGTCATTTCCACCTATTTACCAGTTACCTCCTGTGTGTCACAGGGAACTGACTTACATGGTCCTGGGCGCTGCTTAAGCAGTCTCTGTAAGGCTGTTGTCTCTACGTGTGGGGCTGGAGCTTGAAGTCTGTGGGGGAAGACAGGAAGAGAAAATCAGGAGTAGGCTGGCACCTCAAGCAAAAACAGAACTAAAACTGTGTTCCCTCTTGTTACTTCTCACCTTGCTGATGAGAGTATCCTTCAGAAGTCGAAGCCCTTCATCCTAGAGCTAAGCACACACACCTCGCCTGTGAGTCAGACACACTACTGAAGGTCGCAGGGGAAAGCAGAGCAATGGCAGGCCAGCCGCTGCTTCCCACCACCAAGGTGAGTTAGCAGCCCCGCATACCTGTGCGCTAAGAAATGACTGTGGCTTCCCTTCTCCTCGCGTGGGAATCTGCCTTGTGGCCCACCCAACCTAGAAACAGAGAAGAAAGGAAATCCTGGGGAAGGCAGTTCAGCCCAAGCAAGTGGACACATGGTAAAGCCATCACACCTTGGTATCAGGGCTTAGGTCAAATGCCGTCTTCTCTGTGTGTCCTTTCATCTGCCCAGGCAGGAAGTCCTTGTTCCTCCTCTGAGTCCCCAAAACCTCTATCAAAACCACATAGTGGCATTTAGCATACACCTAGCATTTTGAACAGGATGAGTGTGCCCACTGCATATCCACCACTAGACTGAAACTCCTTAAAGTTAGGATTTGAAGACAGTCACACTGCCCGACACATAATGAGCAGTCCATAAAAGTTCCTGGAATGAATGAGAGAATTAATGAATAAATCATTAACTGACACATCTAACACAGATGGTGTGGGAAGCAAGACTCAAGGGTCATATGTTAGCTATTACTGTGTAACAAATTATCCCCAAACATAGCAGCTTAAAACCACATATGTTATCTCATAGTGTTTGGGGTCAAAGTGGTTTACCTGGGTGGTTCTGGTTCAGGGTATCTGTTGGCTGGAGCTATATTCTTTTGAAGAGACTGGGGGATCAGTTTCCAAGCTCACTTCCCTGACTGTTGGTGGGAGGATTTAGTGTTTCATCACATGGGCCTCTCATGCTGCTGTTCACAGCGTGGCGGCTAACTTCCTTCAGAATAAGCTCCAGAAGAGAGAGCCGAAGCCATATTACCTCTTATGACGTAGTTTCTAAGTCATACACTGTCATTGCCACTTTGTCCTATTAGTTAGAAATGAGTCACTTAGTCCAATCCACACTTGACGGAAAGAGAGTATCACAGAGTATGAATACCAGGAAGTATTGGGCATATCTTAGAGGTTGCCTGGCACAAGTGGTAAGAAGGAAGGCTTTAGGGAGTGTGTGGCCATGCCATAGAGTTCTTTAGCTAACCTCCAAAGAATGACACTCGCTTTCCACTACTTCATGTGTAGTTTTTCCTTTTATTCAATTTTTTTTTGTTAAGTCTATTTATTGAAAAAAAAGGCCTTTAACCCCAAGCCAAAGATTAGGTTTTGTGGAAATACTGTCAAGGAAGAACAAAGAGAGGGAATCTAATTTTGGATCTAACCTTTCTTTACTAAGAATAATTTCCTTTGCTTCAGCCAAGTTTGAGTTGGCCTCTTGAAGATACCAGTGAGTAACATAGAGCAATTCTGGCATTTCTCTTTCTCTGTCTTTCTCTCTCCTTATCACACTTATGCTCACAATAGCCCTATGAAGTAAACACTATTATTTCCTCATTTCTTACACAGGAGTAAACCAAAGCTCACAGATGATGTGATTTGCCTAAGATCACACAGCTAGTTTGTGAGGCCAACATTCTGCGTTCCTAACCACCTTATTACACTGCTGTCACCACACATCTGTGGGACACACTAGGTGCTAGGGTAGGTGTGTATGTTTATTGCTCACTCTTCTCGGCATCCCTTTGAGGTATGTATTATTATATCATCCCCATTTTATGGATGAGAAACTGAAGTTCAAAGAAACTATTACTTGCTTTAGCCCACACAGTTAATAGAATAGCAGCCCAGATTCCAGTCTCACAACTGAATCAAAATTCCAGGCTCCTCCTACCATCTTTATTGCCTTCCAGCTCATTGGTTTCCAGACTGCAGCTCATTACCCATGAGTGCACAGTGAAGTCAATTATAAGTGGGTCCCAACCAGCATTTAAAGTAATAAAATAAAATAGAATGGAAGAGAGGTGGAGGGAAGGAAAGAGAAGTAAGTGGAAAAGAACAGAATGGAAAATATTATCATGCATCACACATAATGGCAGTAAACATCGCTCAGTGAACGTTTCATTTCTGTTATGTACATACTTAACTGTGGTTGTGTGTGTGTGTGTGTGTGTGTGTGTGTGTGTGTTAGGATGTAAAATGAATTTCTAACTTTGGTTGGCATCAGAAAGCAACCACATGCTCCTGCTCTAGCCACTCCTCCTGTTCTCAAGGTCACGGCCAATAGTTTATCCTCAACAGACACACTTTCTGCAGGCCTTTGCAATTTAGAAAAGGGTAGTTGTAGTTCTTGGTGTGCTTCCTTGAGACTTTTCTGTGAAAATATAATTATTAAAGAAAACCCATATGCCGTTGGTTAACTTATCCTAACTTACTAGGTGTATAAACTTTTACCCTTTCTAAGGGTAGCCTCCCTGAATTTTACTTTCTCCACTTTTAAAGTGAGATAATTATGTGCTCACTGGTTGTTGCAAGGATTGAATGAGATGTGTAAACTTTTTAACACACTATCTGGCACAGTAATCATTCAATGAGTACCAGCTAGCTATTATTAAGTTATTTGCATAGGCTAGAGGAATCTTAAATAAAAGTCTGTGTTTAAGGACATAAAAGGGTGAGAGGTATAGTGTTCTTTTCTAGTTTTGAAACCATGAAAAGATAAAATATCTGTCTGCATTCTTTCAATTCATTTATACACCAAACACTTATCAAATACCTACTATGTGCCAAGGACCGGGCTGATCTACACTGACATAGTAAGAGTTTTCAAAAGGAAGGAACCAAATTTATAGACACTTCTAAAGGTTGGGTTATATTAGAAGAGTAAAGTGATAAATCACCATGGCACCTTATTTTATGATTGTAGACAAGAGTGATCATCACTTGACTCTCACACATAAGCTCCATCAAATGAACTTCAGTGATAATAGCCTCATTTTTTAAAGTCATGTCCATCTGGCATCCGATTGATTGAATCTGAAGTCCTCACTTTCCATTTTTATAGCTTGGTTCCTTCCCTCTGCATGCCACAGTTGGGAGGATTGATTTTACTTGTACATTGTCTTTTCTTTTTTCTAATTCCCAGGTCCCTCATTTTCTCTCCCACCTCCTCCCTCCATTACTGATTCTCCTGTGTTCTGCCAATTGTCTCCAGCCTTAATCTATGGTACTCACATTTTTTTTCCTATACACATTTACAGTGAGAGGTGGGTTAGTAAGAAACAAAGTGTGGATCTTAGAGAAGAAAGGCTGTAGAACACCAGAACACTGGCTGCTATATCTTCGCTTTTTTTGGCAGGGGGTGGGGGACTTACTACACAAAAATTTTTCAGACTTAAGGCGCATGTGGATAATTTAACACTACATTCCAAAGAATCATGTATTAAAGCAGGGCCTCAGAAATAATGGTTGGATTTAATTGAATATAAAAATAATATTTTACCTTGTATTTACCATTAAAAAGTCAGAAACAGTAATTTTTGCATTCGTGTGCCCCTTTAAACCTCACACAGTATTTTTAACATGCCTTGTCTTTTATTTCACACATTTATATTATACCTCCATGATTCATAAAACCGATGAGAACAAAGACTGTTTGATGTTCCAAGAACACCATGAAGTAGACAGAGTAGATATTTGATCCTCAGTTTTCAGACAAAGAAACAGCCTTAGAGATATTGTGTCTTGCTCAATGTCACTTAGCTAGTAAAGAGGGACGTTAACGCTGGAATCCTAGACTTGCACATCCCATACTCGCCTGTCTGTGCCCAAGGCCCAGACTTCCTGGAGTCCAGCATAGTAACACCCACACTGTGGCTTGGGTCCCTACTGCACCATAGATCCTGTGTCTGTACTGTGGAGCTTGGGTTACAGGAAGCCCCATGGTGGAGAAGAAACAGACCTCTGAGTAGACTTTACTAGGGAAGCTTTGCTAATTTGCAGCAGCTGGGCAATATTTCCCATGAGTATCTATCAGCATAATTGTCACATCATTTCACTATGGTAGCAGGGACTCAGCTCTAAATCACCTGGGTCCTAGTCTTTCAATGGCTTCAAGACAACCAGAAGAACCAGCTCTTAAGCCTAGCTGCTCTCTAGGCAAGATTTCCTGCCCATGAGTCTGTACTGCCAGGCTATAAGGATCCCCTCAAGGACCCTACACATTGATTCCTCTTCCCTAGACGTGAGCAGAATTCCCTGGAAACAAGCTATTTCTGTTCCTTGGTAGAATAAGAGAGAACTCTGTTTCCCCTCTACCATGACCCTATGGCCACTGACAGTATGGATAAGGTCTGGGTGGTGAAGGATAGAGCTACCATCGTCATCATGAATTATTACAAAACCGATAGGAGAGCGTTCAGCATTGTGAGCAACAGGCAAGGCTGAGAGATGCCTGATACACATCCCACAAAGTTCTTCCCGCCAAGGAGATCAAGTACCTTCAAGTGACAGCAGCATTCCACAAATCAAAGTTCCATAGGAGAGAAATAATGAGAAAAGAGAGGCTGCCTGGATGGCCCTGTCCACTCTAAACAGCACCCAACCGTTTTCCTAAGCAGAAACCCAGAGACTGGTTCACTTCTGGTTCTTCCGCAGCCTTATCTGGTCCAAATTCCAGAAAAGTTCAGTTTTAGAAGTGGTGATAAAGACCGAAACTCATCAGCAAAATGGAGCATATTTGAACAAAGCCCCCACCCCACCCCTTCCTCAGAAGTGTGCTTCAGGAGGCTTTGTCACCTGGACTACAGAGGCGCACAGCAGCCCCTTTCCAGTAAACTGACCTATTCCCAGGCTATATCCGGGCAACCTGAATGGCTGAAATCCAGCAACCTTTAAGCCAGCAAAGATGAACATCCCAGAGATAGAAGGACAGAAATGATTGCCACAGACCCTGATCTCAAACTTGAATATGCTTATACCTGCTGGATTCTAGAGCTCTTTCTATTCCAGAGATTCTGCTCACCACTCCTTTTTCAACTTGGCTCCAACATAGGGAAAGTATATTAAAAAAAAAAAAATGTTTTAACTGAGACTAGAGCTGGAGACATAATTGGCTTTGAGAAGCATGAGTACAAAGTTTGTCCTTATTGTATGGAAGAATTCATTTGTACTGCTTTAAAGTCAGACTAAATAACTTCAGCAGTACTATATTATATTTTGTGTCATTTACTCTAGACAAGAACGTTTATCGTTGCTTATTAGGTAAATGATGTTGTCTTAGTCAGTGCCATAGACTAGATGGCTTATAAATGTCAGAAATGTATTTCCCACAGTTCTGGAGGCTGGGAAGTCCAAGACCAAGGCTCTACAGATGCAGTGTCTGGTGAGGTCCTACTTCCTGGTTTATAGACAGCTCTCTTTTTGCCGTGTCCTCACATGACAAAAGGTATGAGAGAGGTCTGTTTTATAAGGGCACTAATCCCATTCATGAGAGCTATGCCTTCATGACTAATACGGTTTGGCTGTGTCTCCACCCAAATCTCATCTCAAATTGTAATTCCTACAATTTCCATGTTGTCCTGGGAGGAAACTGGTGAAAGGTAATTGAATCATGGAAACGGGTATTTCCCATGCTGTTCTTGTGATAGTGAGTAAGTCTCATGAGATCTGATGGTTTTAACAACAGTTTTCCTTCACAAACTCTCTCTCTTACCTGCTGCCATCCAGTAAAACGTCACTTGCTCCTCCTTGCCTTCCTCCATAGTTGTGAGGCCTCCCCAGCCATGTGGAACTGTACATCCATTAAACTTCTTCTTCTTACCAGTCTCGGGTATGTCTTAATCAGGACCATGAAAATGGACTAATACAATGACCTAATCACAACCAAAAAGCCCCCACTTCTAAATATCATTATACTGGTGATTAGGTTTCAACACATGAATGGCAGGGGGACACAAATATTTTGCTATAACAAATGTGTAAGTTGTTCCAAAACCCAGACTTCTTGATGCCGTATCACTATCAGTGTGAGCATTGGCAAACTATGTAGTAGAGATGTTCACTGACTAGTTTAGACAACTGTGGCCCTCTTGACCCTGTGAAGGTACTATGTTCTGGCCTTGTCAGTTAGGGGGACCTAGAATCTGTTTGAGATCTGGCTTCAGCTAAAAGCTAAACTTAGCAGGGACTCCTCACCTTTGCTGAAACTGGACTCCCCGCTCCCTGCCTTGTTAGCAGACCTAAAAGATCACTTTGTCCTGCAGCCAGTTATTAATGTGGTACCTCTAGGGCCAGTGCTGTTGGAAAAATGCTTCTGTTTTATGAATTACACAGAGCAAACACTGGTCTTACCTATTCTTTCTTGTATTTTACTGTGAGATTAATTTAATTCCAACATGGTTGAAAACTTTGTAAGGGAGAAAATTTAGTGTACTGGTTTGGTACAGATAAAAGGAAGCTTAAGTTTTTTTAAGTAAAGAAGATAGTAACTATAGTTATAGTCTTGAGGTTCGTGAGAAACTAGTATTACCCTGTTTTGATTGCCTTGCTCATCTCAGGGATTAACACCTTTTTTGGGAGGGGATGGAGGAAATTATAATTTCTCTATACAAAAGCACTTTTCTCCAAAAGAAGACCCATACCTTTATATGCTCACATAACTTATTGAGGAAAGAAAATAGGAACTGCCTTATTTTTACGTATTATGTATGTATTCAGCCATTGTCTTGAGTACTTCCTCAAATATCTGTTGTTTTTGTTTTGGGTGGTATCTTGTCTACAAAAGTAGCTGACCTTTCCATAGAGAGATCTGAGTCTAAAATTATCAAGACAATTAACTTATTTATGTCTTCTGTGTTATGGCTGTATCTCTCACTTGGTTTGACAACAAAAATCCTTACTAACATCTCACTAAAAAAGGAAAACAAAAGAAAAATAACCTGAGAGTTTCTACTCATATCCTAGTTTTTTATTCACTCTATCACATTCCCTACCTATAAACAAAGTTTATTGTTGAATCTTCACATCACTCCAACATGAATAGTATCATCTTTCTATTACAGAACAATAACTTTATCGCTTTAAATCTAAGACCCCATTAATTATAAAGACACATCATTATGTTGTGTGCCACCACACGGAAAACAGTGACCTACTTCAATTAAACTATGATACATCATTAATTGTGGGACACATCCTAATTTCAGAAAGAGCATAATATAAAGATATTTGTATCTTAGAATTTATTAAAGTGGCTACATAAAAAGTGTAGAGAAATAAGATAATTTTTACCAGAATTAGAATTGAGTATATGTTTATGATAGTTAAATGAACTACTAAAAAAAATGGCAAGCTGGGCACGGTGGCTCACACCTATAATCCCAGCACTTTGGGAGGCCAAAACAGTTAGATCATAAGGTCAGGAGTTCGAGACCAGCCTGGCCAATATGGCAAAACCCTGTCTTTAGTAAAAATACAAAAAATTAGCCAGGCATAGTGGCACATGCCTGTAACCCCAGCTACTCAGGAGGCTGAGGCAAGAGAATCACTTGAACCCAGGAGGCGGAGGTTGCAATGAGCTGAGATTGTGACATTGCACTCCAGCCTGGATGACAGAGCAAGACTCCATCTCAAGAAAGAAAAAAAAAGTCAGCTTCTTTTTTCCTGTAAAAGATGGCATACCATCTATGTACATAATTTTAAGTTCCTTAGACCTCAGTTGCTGATTTAAATGGTAATTGTTAACCCACATGATTGTTGATTGTTACTGGTTCCAGATTCTCTTCTTATAGACGTGGGCAGAAGAAGAGAACTTCTCTAGTAATGAGGCAGCAACTGTGCACCGCTCAGAAGAATGTAGGGAAGGCTTTTACACTGAAAGAGGTTTCTCAGAGTTAGCCGTCGTGTGAGAAATAAGACCTGGTTGTGCTATTTCTCCAGAGAGACGGTTGCAATTTTGAGGGAAATGTTTCACTGTTCTTAAAACCAGAGGTGGATATAATATGGACTCTCTTGATCTTATAAAAAAAAAAATCTGTGGAAAATGTTTTATTGGCTAATACATGCATAGTCCCAGTAAATTTGCAAAGTCAATGATTTTCAATCTTTCCTAGGGAAATATGCCTCCCTGTTTGCCTGGGATAAGCCCATGTTTATGTCTATTTTCCCAATTACTGTTGGTATCACTCCCTTTCAGTCTCAGAAAGATCCTGGTTAGGACTATAAATTACATGGTCACATTGTCTTACTTCCTCCTTATGCAGCATTAGTGCTTGAGTTGCCTTGGGTTTTCGGTTAACCTCTCATCTGTATACATTATCTTATTTCCATAGCTAGAGCTTTGTCTCTCAAGTTGCAGTAGAGGTATTCCCAGGACTCTGCTATGATATCTCAGGGAATACAGGGATCCATAAAATAAGTATGGGGCATCTTTATGAAGTATAAAATCATGTTTAAATACAATTGTATCATTTAATAGAAGAAAAACTTTAGATAAACCTTAAAGATTTAACATATTTAAACTTTCAAGTATATTTAGCTCTCAGAGGCTTTCTTCTTTTTCACCCTAGATCCATAGTTCCCAAACTGTTCTGAGGCTCCTCAGGGAACTAGAGTGAACTCATGGGGCATCATGGAATGCTTTATTTTTTTTGAGGAAAAAGCAGAGATATTCAATATCAAGAGGACAGTGTGCAAACTACTACTAGCTCAGGATAATAATATTTTCGATATTAGATTATACTACATTTCTTTTGATAACATCTTTGATAAGCTGGTTTTTAGCAGTTGCAATCAAAAAAAGCAACTACTGCATGAAAATAAATATGAAACAGATAGGCAGTATTCACATACTGCCAAAGTTTTAAAAAAGTTGTTTAAAAAAGAGTCCAAAGTTTTAAAAGTTGTTCAGTGCTTAACAGGTGGACATCCCATTAATAAGTAATCATAGTTATTTAAGAATTGAATAAAAATATTTGTATTGTTATTTAATGGCTACTTGTTATTAGAACATAAAAATTAAATGACGTGGACCTATCTACTTCATAAGTGGAATTGTATAGGTTTCTTTTGATCTGAGGTGCCTTGAGAAAACTGAGACGCCAGGTTTTTCATGAACTAAAAAAGTCTGAGAATCTCTGCCCTATATCATGAAAAGTACTTATTCAGTCTTTCCTGACATTTGGTGTAACTTCATGGAAAAGTTTGAGAGGCAGAGTACTAGGCAATAATATCCTTAAGGACAGAGAACAATGTGTGTGATTCTCAGAGCTGCCATGGTGCCTAGCTGAACACATTGAAAACTATAGTTGTTTTTTTTTTATTTTTCCTTATTTGCTTTTTCCCCCATTATGTTTTCATGTTCTTCTAAGATCAATTCTCACTTACTGATTTATAGCTATACAGGAGAAGGAATATCAATACAATAGAGAAGGAACAAACAATGGGAAAAAATCTTCCTTTGGGAAAAATCAATAAATTGATAAGCTTATAGTTATGCTAATCAAAAAGAACAGGGAAGACACAAATTACCAATGTCAAGAATGAAAGAGGGGACATGATACAGATGCTAAAGAACATTAAAGGGATAATAAGGCAATGTTATGAATAATAAATTTGACAACTTGGATGAAATGATCCAAGTATTTGATCCAGTATTTGAAAAAAAATTACACTTTCAAAAACTGACCTAATAAGAAATAGAAAATGTTAATAGCCTTATACAACTTTAAAAAATAAATGTGTAATTATAAACCTTATCAAACATATATTTTAAAAAATCCAGACCCAGATAGCTTCATGAGTAAAAGTCTACCAAACATTTAAGGAAGAACTAATACTAATCTTATACAAATTATTTCAGAAAATAGAGGTGTAGAAAACACTTTCCAACTAACTTTATGAAACCAGTGTTACCCTTATACTGAATATAGACAAAGAAACACAAGAAAACTATAGACGATTGCACCTTATGAAAACTGGCAAGAAAATCTGGCAAATATTAGCCAACCAAACCCAACAGTGTATATGAAATAATATGTCGCAAGAAAGAAGCAAAAATATGTGATTATCTTGTTAGATATAAAAAAGCCATTAGACAAAGTTATATCTCAGGTATGTTATAAACTCTGAGGAAATTGGAAATGAAAAGGAATTTACTACACTGATTAAGGGCACCTTCAAGATAAAATCAGACAGGGAGAGATCCAAAATGGCCTAATAGAAACAGCTCAGGAGTGCAGTTCCCAGTGAGAAGAATGCAGAGAGTGAGTGATCGTCACATTTCCAAACGAGATTTTACTGCCCACAGACCAGGAGATTCCCGGGCTGAAAAGCACCACAGTTTCCACCATGGCTGTTTCAGCCGGGCTGCAGGTCTCTGCACAAAAACACACACAAATCTGGGTGGCCATTTGAATAGGCATCTGGAACACCTGGGATACAGAGCCGCCCATTCAACTGAAAAAAATGGGGCTGAAACAGTGAGCCAGGTGATCTGGCTTAGCAGGTCCCACCCCCAACAATGACTAGCAATCTGAAATGCTCTGGATTGAGAGTTTCACAGGAAGGGCCCCTGGACCCAGGATGATCCAGTTCGGTGGGGGGAAGAGTATCACCCATTACAGAGGCAGTCCACCACTATGGAGGCAGTCCATCACTACCGAGGCAGTCTGCCATTACCGAGGCAATGCACCATTACTGAGGCAGTCAACCATTACCAAAGCAGTCCGCCATTACTGAGGCAGACCACCATTGCCGAGACAGTTCTAACTGTACCTCTGTAAACAAAACCGCAAGGAAGTTCACACAGCAACTAGGCACAGCCCATGGCAGCTCAGCAATGCCTCTGCTGTCAGACTGTGACTAGACTACCTCTTTGCTGGGCAGGGCATCTCTGAAAAAAGGCAGCAGCACATCAGGAACTTAAAAATAAAGCCCCACCTTCCCAGGACAGAGCACCTAGGAAAAAAGGTAGTTAAGAGTTCCACTGCAGTAGACTTAAACATACCTGCTCAGCAGCTCTGAATGGAACAATGGAGCTCACAGCTCAGCACTTGAGCTCATATAAGGGACAGACTGTCTCCTCAAGCAGCTCCCTGACCCCCATATGTCTAAAGAGACACCTCATAAAGGAGAGCTCCAGCTGACATCTAGAAGGTACCCTTCTGGGATAAAGATAACAAAAGAAGAAACCAGCAGCAACCCTTGCTGTTCTGCAGCCACTGCAGGTGATCCTCAGGCAAGCAGGGACTGGAGTGGACCTCCAGCAGTCCTACAGCAGAGGGGGCTGACGGTTAGAAGGAAAACTAAAAAACAGAAAGAAATAACTTCAACATCAACAAAAAGGACATCCTTCAGGGACCCCATCCGAAAGTCACCAACTACAGAGATCACAGGTAGATACAGCCACGAAGATGGGAAGAAACCAGCACAAAAAGGATGAAAACATCAAAAACCAGAACGCCTCTCCTCCTCCAAGGGATCACAACTCCTCACCAGCAAGGGAACAAAGCTGGATGGTGAATGAGTCTGATGAATTGACAGAAACAGGCTTCAGAAGGTGGGTAATAGCAAACTTCTCTGAGCTAAAAGAACATGTTCTAACCCAATGCAAAGAAACTAAGAACCTTGAAAAAAAGGTCTGATGAAATGCTAAAGAGAATAAGCAGCTTAGAGAAGAATATAAATGACTTAATGGGGCTGAAAAACACAACACAAGAACTTCACGAAGCATACACAAGTTTCAATAGCCGAATCAACCAAGCAGAAGAAAGGATATCAAGATTGAAGATCAACTCAATGAAATAAAATGAGAAGGCAAGATTAGAGGAAAAAGAGTGAAAAGAAAGCCTCAAAGAAATACGGGATTATGTGAAAAGACCTATTCCACATTTAATAGGTTTTCCTGAATGTGATGGAGAGAATGAATCCAAGCTGGAAAATACTCTTCAGGATATTATCCAGGAGAACTTCCCCAACCTAGCAGGCAGGTCAACATTCAAGTCCAGGAAATACAGAGAACACCGCAAAGATATTCCTCAAGAAGAGCAACCCCAAGGCACATAATCATCAGATTTACCAGGACTGAAATGAAAGAAAACATACTAAGGGCAGCCAGAAAGAAAGGTCAGGTTACCCACAAAGGGAAGCCCGTCAGACTCACAGCGGATCTCTCAGCAGAAACCCTACAAGCCAGAAGAGAGTGGGGGCCAATATGCAACATCCTTAAAGAAAATAACTTTCAACCTAGAATTTCATATCCAGCCAAACTAAGCTTTATACGTGAAGGGGAAATAAAATCCTTTATGAACAAGCAATTGCTGAAAGATTTCGTCACCACCAGGCCTGCCTTACAAGAGCTCCTGAAAGAAGCACTAAACATAGAAAGGAACAATCAGTACCAGCCACTCCAAAAAATGTACCAAATGGTACAGAGCATCGACACAGTGAAGAAACTGCATCAACTAATGGTCAAAACAACCAGCTAGCATCAAAATGGCAGGATCAAATTCACATATAACAATATTAACCTTAAATGTAAATGGGCTAAATGCCCCAGTCAAAAGACACAGACTGGCAAATTGGGTAAAAAGTCAAAACTCATCGGTGTGCTGTATTCAGGAAACCCATCTCAAGTGCAAGGATACACATAGGCTCAAAATAAAGGGATGGAGGAAGATTTACTAAGCAGATGGAGAGCAAAAAAAAGCAGGAATTGCAATCCTAGTCTCTGATAAAATAGACTTTAAACCAACAAAGATCAAAAGAGACAAAGAAGAGCATTACATAATGGTAAAAGGATCAATGCAACAAGAAGAGCTAATGATCCTAAATATATACACACCCAATACAGGAGTACCCAGATACATAAAGCAAGTTCTTAATGACTTACAAAGAGACTTAGACTCCCACACAATAATAGTGAGAGACTTTAACACTCCACTGTCAATATTACACCGATTACTGAGACAGAAAATTAACAAGAATATCCAGGACTTAGACTCAGAACTAGATCAAGTAAATCTAATAGACATCTATAGAACTCTCCACCACAAATCCACAGAATATACATTCTTCTCAGGACCACATCGCACCTACTCTAAAACTGACCAGATAATTGGAAGTAAATCACTCCTCAGCAAATGCAAAAGAATGGAAATCATAACAGTCTGTCACTACAGTGCAATAAAATTAGAACTCAGCGTTAAGAAACTAACTCAGAACCACAAAACTTCGTGGAAACTGAACAACTGACTCTTGAATATTGACTGAATAAGCAATGAAATGAAGGCAGAAATTAAGATGTTCTTTGAAACCAACGAGAATGAATACACAACATACCAGAATCTCTAGGACACATTTAAAGCCATGTCTAGAGTGAAATTTATAGCAATAACTGCCCATATGAGAAACAAGGAAAGATCTAAAATCAACATCCTATCATCAAAAATGAAAGAGCTAGAGGAGCAAGATCAAAAAAACTCAAAAACTAGCAGAAGACAAGAAATAACTAAGATCAGAGCAGAACTGAAGGAGATAGAGATACACAAAAAGAACCCTTCAAAAAATCAATAAATCCAGGAGCTGGTTTTTTTTAAAAGAGCAACAAAATGGACAGAATGCTTGCCAGATTAATACAAAAGAAAAGGAGGAAAATCAAATGGATGCAATAAAAAATGATAAAGGGGATATCATCACTGATTCCACAGAAATACACACTACCATCAGAGATTACTATAAACAACTCTATGCACATAAACCAGTAAACCTGGAAGAAATGGATAAATTCCTAGACACTTGCACCCTTCCAGCCATAAATCAGGAAGAAGCTGAAACCCTGAATAGACTAATAATAAGGACTGAAGTTGAGACAGCAATTAATAGCCTACCAACCAAAAAAAGCCCAGGTACAGATGGATTCACAGCTGAATTCTACCAGATGTATAAAGAGGAGCTGGTGCCACTCCTTCTCAAACTGTTCCAAACAATACAAAAAGAGGGAAGCCTTCCCAAATCATTTTATGAAACCAACATCATCCTGATACCAAAACCCAGCAGAGACTCAACAAAAAAAGAAAATTTCTGGCCAATATCCATGATGAACATACATGCAAAAATCTTCAGTAAAATACTGACAAACCGATTGCAACAGCAAATCAAAAAGCTTATCCATCACGATCAAGTAGGCTTCATCCCGGTGATGCAAGGCTGGTTGAACATATAGGCTATAAATGTAATCCACCACATAAACAGAACCAAAGATAAAAACCACGATTATCTCAATAGATGCAGAGAAGGCCCTCAACAAAATGCAATAGCCCTTTATGCTAAAAACTCTCAATAAACTAGGCATCAATGGAATGTATCTCTAAATAATAAAGCTATTTATGACAAACTCACAGTATCATACTGCATGGGCAAAAACTGGAAGCATCCCCTTTGAAATCTGGCACTAGACAAGGATACCCTCTCTCACCACTCCTATTCAGTGTAGTATTGGAAGTTCTAGCCAGAGCAATCAGGCAAGAAAAAGAAACAAAGGGTATTCAATTAGGAAAGGAGGAAGTCAAAGTGTCTCTATTTGCAGACAACATAATTGCATATTTAGAAGACCCCATCGCCTCAGCCCAAAATCTCCTGAAACTGATAATCAATTTCAGCAAAGTCTCAGGATACAAAATCAATGTGCAGAAATCACAAGCATTCCTATACACCAATAACAGATTAAAAGAGAACCAAATCAAGACCAAAATCACATTCACAACTGCTGCAAAAAGAATAAAATACCTAGGAATACAACTATCAAAGGATGTAAAGGACCTCTTCAAGGAGAACTACAAACCACTGCTCAAGGAAATAAGAAAGGACACAAACAGATGGAAAAACATTCCATGCTCATGGTTAGGAAGAATCAATATTGTGAAAATGGCCATACTGCCAAAAGTAATTTATAGATTCAATGCTATCCCCACCAAGCTACCTATGACCCTCTTCACAGAACTGGAAAAAACCACCTTAAACTTCATATGGAACCAAAAGAGAGCCCACATAGCCAAGACAATCCTAAGTAAAAAGAACAAAGCTGGAGGCATCACTCTACCTGACTTCAAACTATACTACAAGGCTACAGTAGTCAAAACAGCATGGTACTGGTACCAAAACAGAGATATAGACCAATGGAACAGAACAGAGGCCTCGGAGGCAATGCCACACATCTACAACCATCTGATCTTTGACAAACCTGACAAACACAAGCAATGGGGAAAGGATTCCCTATTTAATAAATAGCGTTGGGATAACTGGCTAGACATGTTCAGGAAACAGAAACTGGACCCTTTCCTGACACCTTACACTAAAATTAACTCCAGATGGATTAAAGACTTAAATATAAGACCTAACACCATAAAAACCCTAGAAGAAAACCTAGGCAAAACTATTCAGGACATAGGCATAGGCAAGGACGTCATGACTAAAATACCAAAAGCATTAGCAACAAAAGCCAAAATAGACTAATGAGATCTAATTAAACTCCAGAGCTTCTGTACAGCAGAAGAAACTATCATTAGAGGGAACCCTCAACCAACAGAATGGGAAAAAATTTTTGCAATCTACCCATCTGGCAAAGGGCTAATATCCAGAATCTACAAAGAACTAAAACCGATTTGTAAAGAAAAAAAAAAAAACCATTAAAAAGTGGATGAAGGATATGAACAGACACTTTTCAAAAGAAGACATACATGAAGCCAACAAACATATGAAAAAATGCTTGTCATCACTGGTCATTAGAGAAATGCAAATCAAAACAACATTGAAATACCACCTCACGCCAGTTAGAATGGTGATCATCAAAAAATCTGGAGACAACAGATGCTGGAGAGGATGTGGAGAAATAGGAACACTTCTACACTGTTGGTGGGAGTGTAAATTAGTTCAATCATTGTGGAAGACAGTGTGGTGATTCCTGAAAGACCTAGAAATAGAAATTCCATTTGACCCAGCAATTCCATTACTGGGTATGTATCCAAAGGATTATAAATCATTTTGTTATAAAGACACATGCACAAGTATGTTCACTGTGGCACTGTTCACAATAGCAAAGACCTGGAACCAACCCAAGTGCCCATTGATGGTAGACTTGACAAGGAAAATGTGGCACATATACACCATGGAA
>PVKP010023368.1:18448-36483 GCA_004027715.1 Plecturocebus donacophilus | reverse complement strand
TTTTTTTGTTTGGTTTTTTTTGTTTGTTTTTTTTTGTATTTTTAGTAAAGACGGGGTTTCACTGTGTTGACCAGGCTGGTCTCAAACTCCTGACCTCAGATGATCCCCCTGCCTAAGCCTCACAAAGTGCTGGGATTACAGGTGTGAACCACTGCATCTGGCCGCATATCTGTTCTTTATAAGAGTATGCATTTACCAAGTACTAATATTATTTTATCATGTTAGAATAAATTATTTTAGGAGACTGAAGCTTTCATTGTGGTAGTATGGTTTGTGTTTCCTTTTATGTCTATGAGCCATCCGGAAACTACATTTCAATGTTTAATGTCCCTGCATTAGACACAGTGTTTAATATTTTCATACCTTTCTCATCCATGACCCAGGTTGTTACCCGAAAAAGCCAATAGAATAACTACTGCCTTCATTTTGACCCACCTTTGCAAAATCAGCTCACCAGAATGATTGGGAAGACACCAATAAGGTGATTCCTGGGTTTTGTAAAACATGTAGATAGTAATAAAAAGCCTAAACATTGACTTTAAATATCAATATTAGACTATACCTGTATTTGACCTAGGAAGAACCAGTGACTTAAAGGTCCATGTAATAACTTCCGCTGATATTCACAATCATTGTTTAAATGACCATGTTTATACCTCTGGCTCCATATAAAATACAAACCTTCGACACACAATGGCAGAGGGTAGATGATAAGCTTATTACTAAACATTCACAGCTGAAAGATTTTGTAAAGTAAAGCAGTAGGTTTAAGGTTAAACTTAAGTTTAAGGGGAGAAGAACTCTGGGTTTCTGTGTTTGTACAATGAGATGTATAAATCTTAGGGCTGTTTTAAAGACATGGCTATGTCCCTCATGTGAATATAACAATCACAGTGAGATTTTCAGACTGGCTAGCAGTCCTCCACATCATATTACAGAATGATATATAAAATCATATTGCATACTTAATATTCTAGAATTGGATAATTTATTGCAAAGAACATGTATGTGGCAATTGACTATGAAACAGTGGAATCTCAACCACACTTCAGTTAAGCATGAGAGATTGGAGGCATCAATTCCAAATATGAGAAGGACTATGGGGGGAGTACTTGGTAAACTGTGACATGCCCGGCAGAGAATATTACTGATAGGAAGTCTCAGTTCCAGGTAAAAAGCAAGCTTATTTAACGTTCATAATCTGAAACGTGTCTAAGTCTGTTCTGGACCTGTCAGTTCACAAAGTGTATGTAACAATCAATTTGGTACTGCTGGTGCCAATGCTGTGAGAAACCTTTGCACACTGACTATCCTTTCATGCCAGGGAGGGGACTCTTTGGCAGCTGGAGGGGAGTTTGGGGGGAACTGTCTGGCAGCATCTGAGTGCTTGGGCGTCAGATGGGAGAAGCACTGAAGATGTTAAGGTTTGCCTTGTGGTTCCCTTTCTCCAGGGCACTTGGATGATGACGGATTACCGCACGGGTTCTGCACAGTCACCTACTCCTCCACAGACAGATTTGAGGGGAACTTTGTTCATGGAGAAAAGAACGGACGGGGAAAGTTCTTCTTCTTTGATGGCAGGTAGCACTCACAGTTTTATTTTGTTCTTTGGGGGTACTGAATTATTTTATGTAAAGGATAATACAAATGAAAGAATTCAAGTGGAAGTTTTTCTACAGTTTATACAATGGGTATAATTAACCCCTACCTGTAGTCACTGCTTTGGTGACTGGGGAAGTCACCCTGTGGTTATGGGGAAGCCAGCCTAAGGCTTAAGACCTTATCATCACTCTCTCCCAGAGTGTGCTTGGCCAAAAGATACTAGATTCGGGGGCCCCCATCTTGCATAAGTTGGCTACATGGTCATCCAAATCTTTGAGGGATTTCACTTGATCATTCCAGTAGTATTTCTCACTAAAGTCACACAAGTGGGGATAGTTTTTGTCAGTGGCCAGTTTGCACAGTTCCAGCAGAGTCAGATCCATGCCTTTTCCCAAGGGTCACACACTCCATTGCATTCAACATCCTTTCTCAGTTGTCACGGTCTGGCTTCTTAGTACCCTGAAGAAAGATTCTGCCACCTTTTTGGTTCTTCCGCTTCATCAGTTTCTCAACCTGTTGCCTCTCCTCATGAGATTGATGAAAAAATACTTGGCAAAGTTCTTCAAAGCCACATTATTGCAGTCTCAGTAGTAAGACATAAACAGGTACACACAGGAGGCAGCTCTCTAGACTTCAGTTTTTTAAATGCCTGTCTCTGGGATAGTTGGTCCTTTTGTGTGATAATTTAACATTAATGTCAGAACTATGGTTTTCTACCTGTAGTTCAAGTATTTTTCACATCAGGGTTTCTTTTTTTTTTTTTTTTAAGACAGAATTTTGCTCTTGTTGCCCAGGCTGGAGTGTAGTGGCGCGATCTCAGCCCACTGCAACCTCCAACTTCAGGGTTCAAGCAATTCTCCTGCCTCAGCTAGGATTATAAGCATGAGCCACCACGCCCGGCTAATTTTGTATTTTTAGTAGAGATGGGATTTCTCCATGTTGGTCAGGTTAGTCTTGAACTCGCGATCTCAGGTGATCCACCCGGCTCTGCCTCCCAAAGTGCTGGGATTACAGGCGTGAGCCACCGCACCTGGCCAGAATTTCTTTTATTTCACTCTCATCCCCCATCTGAGGACGCTGAGAGGCAGAGGCTCCTTACCTGCTTGTGTTAGATAGGAATGACTGTAGGATATTTTTCTTTCAAGGAGAGATGGGGTTGCCCTGGCCCAGCTTGCCAACAGTGACTTTTAAGCCCTGTCAGCTTCAGGAACAAAGAGTGACCATGTGAATTTCTCAAGCGTTTAGTGGGATTCAAAGCCACAAAAGGGCCAGCTATTTTCAGACCTGTTGATTGGGTAAAACAAAAACGGACTTTACCAAAGCAGGTTATAGAATCTGCGGGTTACCACACCACTTACTAAACTCCTGACATTGGTAATAGGCCAAAGCTTCCTTTGGGAAAAAAACTGTCTAAGCTGACAACTAAAGGGTGATCACGGGGACGGGTTTGTGACCTAGAATCTCTTTTCTGTAGGTGAAGTGGGTTGTTTTAAAGGGGGTAACATTTCTCAGGCTCTCAATGATCTGATACAATGAGAGGTAAGAAAAGCAATAAAAACCAACTAAATAACTTTTGTAAAACTGCATTTGAATTATAATTCCAGCCTTCTCTTTCCCATTACCGCTAACCCCACCTTTTTATAAAGCAGAGTTTTGCTTGCAAACTGTAAATTTTAAATAGTCAGATATTTTACTTCCTTTCTTTTGCCTGGGTGGATACTTGAGAGCCATAGAGGCACCTTTCAATATGTTGGTATTGGCCTGGGCATGTTGGCTCACGTCTGTAATCCCAGAACTTTGGCAGGCTGATGTAGGGAGGATTGCTTGAGCCCAGGAGTTTGAGAACTGGCCAAGGCAGCATAGTGAGACGCTGTCTCTACTACCAGGTGTAGAGACACTGGGACCTCTGGTCCCAGCTGCTGGGGAGACTGAGGTGGGATAATCGCTTGAGAACTCCAGCCTGGATGACAGAGTAAGACACTGTTTCAAAAAAAAAATGTTGGCATCCGTGCTTTTCTCTCCTATGACTCCTTTAACCTATCCAGAGGGAAACTTTTCCTGCCCCATTTCCACTGCAATTTTTTGTAGCTCTTTTTTTTCTGAAAAGTATCACTTTTAACCTGATTCTGCAAATTTTTTAAATTCATTCAACAAGTACATATTTATGTTAATGTCTCCTTCATCTTCAAGGGCAGGGGTTTCCTTGAGGGCAAATTCTATGTCTATTACATCTTTTATGCTTCACAGCACTTTCTCTTAATTTGATACTAAAAAGAAGTCCTTGCTAAGGGAGAGTGGGAGCTGAAAGAGAGGGTAGGATTCACCCAGAACACCCCCACCCGCCACACACACACACACACACACACACACACACACACACACACTTTAAATCTGATATTTTGATGACAATAGCTAGTAACTGATTGACTCTTTGGGAAAACAGTCCAGCAAATTTGTTTGAATTTGGTGTTAGTTACCTGCTTGCTTTGCGGGGCTGATACACAGAGTACTGATGAGCTAGACTAAGCTTCTGAACTAGTATGCTGAGAATGAGCTACACGTTAGCTCCAAGATGCTAATCCCCTCAGCCCTAGGGTAAGATGGCCAAGTGGAGCCTGAGACTTCCTGAGCACCTGTCTTTTCATGTCCAGCTAGTCACTTCTAGCCCCAAATAACTTCATCCGCTTACCCCAGTGTGTCATAAAAAGGCGTTAATCTGCAGGTGTGTCATCACATGAACAAACTGAACCACCAGGCCAAGTTGAAGCACTAGACCAGTAACTATCTATAGGCTAGAAATACATTCATTGATTTTTTTTTCCTTTTGAGGCACTAATTCACTAATTAATTTTTTTTTTTAAATGGGGTCTCTCTCTGTTGCCCAGGCTGGAGTGCAGTGCCATAATCATGGCTCACTTCAGCCTCGACCTCCCTGGGCTGCAGTGGTCCTTCTACCTCAGCTTCCTGAGTAGCTGTGACTACGGGTGCATGACACCACGCCAGGCTGATCTGTTTTATATTTTTTGTAGAGATGGGGTTTTGCCATGTTGCCCAGGCTGGTCTCAAACTCCCAAACTCAAGCGATCTACCCGCCTGAGCCTCCCAAGTGCTGGAGTTACAGTTGTGCCCAGCCTAATCAATTCATTGATTTTTATATCTACCACTCAAACACCTGTGGAGATGTTGATTAAATAGTAGAATCGAGGAATGATAGTGTAAGCAAGGACCTCAAGCGACTATATTGGTTATCTTCATATAGATGGGAGTTAATACCTTAAGGGGAAAATGTCAGTATCATTGGTTTTATTACACATGATAGAGCACTGTGGTGACAGAATCTCAAAAGGTCATCATCATCTTTCTTAAACCCAAATACTGATCACATTACCAGACATCTGCTAAAAGGATTTTCTGTCATAATTAGGGAGATAGTCATGTAACTGAAAAAAAGGCCAATAATAACTTATAACAAAAAAAAAAGGCCGAGAATCTACCAGGGCTTTCTAAGGGAGATGTGGGATTTGAGTGTGGAGAAGTCAGTGTTTCTACACAAAGCAGTTTTTATTTGTATTTGTCTACTGATTTTTCTCCCTGTTTCCACCCCCAGCTTTTAGGGTGTGGTGTATTAGGTAAAATTAAGTGGGAACTCTTTGACTTTACAGTCACCAACCTGAAAAATTCCTTAAAAACAGCCAACATTAAGTTTTGAAATAACAAGCGAGGAGAGACATAAACTTGATATTGAAGAAAGTTGTTGAAACCTGTTATGCTGGTTTATGTCCCCATCAAAGAGTTTGTCTGCAATTGGGGAAACCCATGTTTGGAAAGAGACAAGGAAAATCACAGTGTAGTAACAGAAGACTTGGCCCCACGTTTTCTAATCTTATCTGAAAACTGAGCCCCAGTATATATGATTTTTGAGAAGTATCCAAACAAGTATAAACATATTAAGAAAACTCTAGAATCAGTTTTTCCCTTGACATCGAATGAGATAAATCTGAATAAAAATTTCAAATATCCAGATAACCAGGAAAAATGGCCTTGTGAAATTTTAAAACCAAATTCATAAATAGAAGCAGAATATTTTATTTTATTTTTTAAATTGCAAACATAACAAATGCTTAGTGGAATTTTAAAAAATTCAAGAAATACAGAAATGTAAAAAGTAGAAGTGCTTCCCAACTTTTTTTTAAACCCCAACCCATGCCAAAGAAGTAATTACTGTTGTCAGAGAATGCGTGCATCTTAATTAAATATATTCAAGGTAAAATACAGAACTAGCTATTTTTTAAAGTTTTAATTTAATTGACATAATAATTATACATTTTTCTGGGGTAGAGAGTGATGTTTTGATACATAAATACATTCATTATGTAATGATAAATCAGGGTAATTGGCATATCCATCACCTCAAAGATTCATCATTTCTTTGTGATGAGAACATTCAAAATCCCCTCTTTTAGCTATTTTGAAGTATACAATACATTATTGTTGACTATAGTCACCCTATTATGTAATAGAACACCAGAACTTACTCCTGCTATCTAACTGTCACTTGGTACCTGTTGACCAGCCTCTCTCCCCATCCTTCCCTCCTGCCTTCTTTTCCCCCAGCCTCTGTTAACTACTGTTCTATTCTCTACTTCTATAAGATCAACTTTTTCAGATTCCTCACATAAAAGTGAGATCATGCAGTGTTTGTCCTTTTGTGCTTGGCTTATTTGACTTTACATGATATCCTCTAGGATCATTCATATTGTCACAAACGACAGGATTTTATTTTGTTTTTATGCTGAATCGTATACCGTTGTGTGCATATACACCACATTTTCTTTATCCATTCATCCGTTGATGGAAACTTGGGTGGATTTCATACCTTGGCTGTTGTGAATAGTGTTGCAGTAAACATGGAAGTGCAGATACTTCTTCAACATACGGAAGAAATAGCTATTTCTAAATCAGTGTAAACAGACAAAATGTACATTGTTTACCTGTTCACAACTGTCTCAGATTCAGAATGTTGGCTAGTTTTGAGATCGTAATGGAGACTTTTCTTCATTATATGACAAAATGTGGAACAGAAAATCTAGGTTACTACAACTAGCTTATTAAGTCAGAAACCTAAAGTCAGAATTCTCATGCTTTACCAGATGGTTTACCCTACAAATGAGGAATGAATGAGAACATAACCTTGTTTTAAAATGTTGTTCTTTAAGCCGCTATTGTGTCCATTCCCCACCTCCTCTATTAAAAGGGAAGAAGAAAATTATCCTGAGCTTCAATAACTGGGACCCCTTAACATCCAGTCTGGGCCCGAGATAAAGGAATTTATGCAGCGTGGTGACAGGAATCTTGAGGCTTTGTTGGTGTGCATATGGAGTCTGCCTGACACCAGTGAATTTGCTGGAGTACCATGGGTGTGTTGAAAACGTGCACTGTTCAGAATACTTTGATATACACGTCTAATTTTTATACTAATCTTCAATTCTGGATGTTTATTTTCAGGTATCTTTCCTTAATTGTTCTTATTTTGACCATGATTTATGGACCTTAAGGCAAGACTTTTCACAATCCTAGAATGGTAATAAGAAAGGTATTTCTTCAGATTGGCTTTGCGGGGACTGTGGAATATTAGGATCATGTGGTTTTTAACCTAATTATGGGGTGGCAATGAGGTAATTCATTTAAGTGTATTTGTTTTTATTGTTGATACCTCTCCTTCACATGTCAATTAGATTTTAAAGGATTTACTACTCCATGGCTTCATTCTCCTGTGCCCAAGTCCTTTTCTGATGTTGCTTGGCTGCATTTGCCAAGAGGGCTCCTTGTAGTTTATCACTGGCCAAATAACCTAAGCAAGGTCATCCATCTGATGAGCCACTGAAAAAGGATGGCATTCTCCAGGTGTCAAGTCTATGCAGGATTTCTTGGTTTTAGTTTTCAGAAAGTGCTTGATCATAATTCACAGAAATTAGAGTTGCATTGGACTTCTGAAGTCATGTATTCCAACCTCCCACACGAGGCAGAAGTTCCTTTCATGTTCCTCACAGTCCTCTAGCTTTTGTTGGAACCAGACTTGGCAAATATATTCATCTGTATTGCAACAAACAGTTCTGATTGAGGCAAAAAAAAAAAAATTGTGACATGCAAGAAGAAAGAGAGTGGAAATGAAACGTATAATGCTGAACATCTACCATTTGTTCAACACTGGACACATGGTCTTCATAACGATCTGGGAGGTTGGTTTTTTAATCTCATTTGACATATGAAGAAACTAAGGCACAAAGTGACTAAGTAACTTGCCCCAGGTGACCTAGTTAAAAATGACTGGAGTTGAGACTCACAGCAAGGAGAATTCAGTTCTAGAGCCAACCTTCTTTTTCACTACATCTGCTACCGTCTTCCAACTGGAAGCAGAGAAATAGCTGTGGGCCTGACTGCCTTTTTTCCATGCTTTAATTCTCCTTGAAGTTACTCATCAGCTATAGTGGTGAAATGTTAAAAGGAGTCCTGGAGTGAATTCAGTTATGCTCTTGTAGGGCCCTTAACTTGAGAGGAGCTTGGAAGATTGACAAGGGTTTCCTGGGGAATCAATTCAGAAGAATTCTGTTCTAGCTATTTGGCCTCCCTGAACTTCTGTTTTCTTATTTGAAAAATGGAGATCATTATACCTGCTTTTCTGGATTGTTGTGATTGAATGAGAAATTCTGTAAAGACCCTTAAAGTGTAGGACACTTAGTAGGTGCTCAAGGGAAAGAATGGTTTATTATTATCTTTTATCATTATTATTGTTGCTATTATTATTAATTAATGATTATTAGGAGAGTGTCTGAGTCAGTTTGGGTTTCTATAACAAATTCCATAGACTGGGTGGCTTACACAACAGAAATTTATTTCTCACAGTTCTGGAGGCTGGGAAGTCCAAGATCAGGGCACCGGTACATTTTGTGTCTGTTGAGGGCCCGCTTCCTGGTTTGCAGATGTCCATCTTCTCATGATATCATCGCATTGTGGAGAAGAAAGGGAGAGAAAACAAACTTTCTGATGTCTTTTTATAAGGGCATTAATCCCATTCAAGAGGGCTCTGCCCTTGGGACCAAATTACCTCCCAAACACCCTATCTCTGAATGTTATCACATTGGGTGTTAGGATTTCAACATAAGATTTGAGGGGGACACAAACATTTAGTCCATAGTGGAAAGTTTTCTTGAGGTTTATTTTTAGAAAGCAAAAATAAATTTCATTGTTCACTCTTCAAATATTTTACTGTTATATAGAGGCTTTGTAATAATTGGATCCATAGTAGACTCATAGATCTTCTCTTAAAGGGTTAAAAAAGAAAGAAAGAAAACCTTAAAAGATAGACAGTGCATTATATTATATGGAAGCATTGGAGTTCTTCATCAAACTTGCTTCAACACCTTGGAAGAAGTTAAAGTTTCTGGCCAGAAATAGCTCTAGCAGATGGGTTGGATCTCCTTGTTGCTGTTTGCAGTGTTTCAAAAGATAATATATGTTGTCATATAAAAGAATTCCTAAAATAATGTTTTAATACTAAGGGTCACAGTTCAGTTTGGTTAGAGATGGGAATTTAAGGAGTGATGGTTTATTTTTTAAATTCCCTCTTGGTTATTGTATTGCAATGGCTGACAAAAGGAAGGGAACACAGTGGAAGGAAGGGAACAGAACTTAGGCCCCGGAGGTAGAAAGTTCAAAACCTTCTAGACCCCAGAACCATGAAGAAAAGCCAACACTGTTAAGCCTCTAAGAACACTTTTCTATATTCAGATATTAGCAGGAATTTTTAATGAAAATACAGCAATATTTGAATAAAATGCAAATATGTCTAGGAAAACAATTACAAAATTTCTCCATTTCTTTGTGAGTTAGATTTCTTAATTTAATTGATTTCTCAGAATTTAACTCCTAAGTACAAGAGCTTCGATAAAAACAGCCAAAACTGGTCTATCTGCAGAGAAAGAAATTTAATTAAAATTTATGTTTTAATTTCCTCAACATTTTCCAGTTGTTTGATTCAGATGATGGTACCAGAAAAATCAAACAACTTAAAGATCATTTTTGTAATTTCTTCACATACTAAAGAATCTGCCAAGATGTTGAAAGGAACTTTAAGAAAATACAAGTTAAGCAGGTTAAGAACACTATGTACAGTATGATTCCATTTTTATTAAAATAATGAAAACAAAAGGTAGGAAAATGCATAGTATAGAGGAAAAAGTGGCCAGGCATGGTGGTTCATACCTGTAATCCCAGCACTTTGGGAGTCTGAGGCAGGTGGATCACTTAAGGTCAGGAGTTCAAGACCAGCTTGGCCAGCATGGTGAAACCCATCTCTACTAAAAATACAAAAATTAACCAGGCATGGTTAATTACACTTGTAATTCCAGCTACTCGGAAGGCTGAGGCAGGAGAATCACGTGAACCCAGGAGGCAGAGGTTGCAGTGAGCTGAGGTCACCTCACTGTACTCCAGCCTAGGTAACAGAGTGAGGCTCCATCTTAAAAAAAAGAAATTTAAAAAGTCTTAAATACTACATGTCAAACTGGAGAAGAGGACTGAGAATTTCTACTTTCTGCATTTTAGTACTGCTTGAATTGCTTTTTCTGTTTGTTTTATAATGAGTACATATTACTTTTTTTTAACTTAAAGAGGCATTTATTTCATTCTTCTTCCAGTCAATTGAATCACTTGTAAATTATTGCAGGTAGAAATCTTTCTTGCTTGTTCTTTTTTTTTTTTTTCTTTTTTTTTTTGAGATGGAGTTTCACTCTTATTGCCCAGGCTGGAGTGCAATGGCTCGATCTCAGTTCACCACAACCTCCGCCTCCTGAATTCAAACGATTCTCCTGCCTCAGCCTCCCGAGTAGCTGGGATTACAGGCTTGCTTGTTCTTTAAAAATAGATTTAATGCAGTTTTATAAATTTCTTTTTCTATTTCAGTGTTTCATAACTGTTTCTTTGATGATGCTTTTTAAATCCAGTTTTTTAGTAGAAAGCTTGCCATCATACACATGAATATGCATGTTTAATAATAATAGCTGTTCTTCATTTAAGCAATCACTTTGTGCCAGACCATATTCTAAGCATTTGATATATATTAGCACACTTAACTCTTAAGACAACCCTCTGAGTAGCCCCGTTTTACAAATGAAGAAATGAAGCATAGAAAGTTTAAGAAACTTTCCTAACAGCCTATATGCACATCTAATTCATATAAAGAATACTCCCTGCACTTGAATAACAAACACTGTTGTGTTCCTTCTCAATCTCCTCAATGCAAAATGATCTCAGTTGTATTTCTATTCTTTTGCTTAGGAATTATCAAAATGAAGTTTCTATGTTAGGGGAGGGATACATGGATGCATATTTCCTAATTTGTTCCCATAAAGGGCTTACAATCTAGTTAGAGAAACGGGACACATAAATTTAACATCAGTAAAGACATGGAGTGTTCTGTAATAGTACATGCCTAGGCTCCGATGAGTAATGTGCATGGCAGGGCTGCCAAGATCAGGATAGATTTACTTTGCAGGAAAATGAGACTCCCCGCGGATGATGAGTAGGCTCTGTTTAAGACAGTGACCAGCAGACGCTCCGAAATCCAACTCTCAATCCAGTTTCAGCAAAAAAGATTAGGAGGCTATTTCTATGTACCCACTTTTCAAATATAACCAGATATTAATATTTTAATGGATACAAAATAATGTCATTTTCCTATGGCTGCTTTCTTTTCTTTTTTCTTTTCTTTTTCTTTCTTTTTTTTTTTTATGATGAAGTCTCACTCTGTTGTCCAGGCTAGAGTGCAGTGGTGCGATCTTGACTCACTGCAACCTCTGTTCCTGCACTCAAGTGATTCTTGTGCCTCAGCCTTTCAAGTAGCTGGGATTATAGGCACCTGCCACCATGCCTGGCTAATTTTTGTATTTTTAGTAGAGACAGGGTTTCACCATGTTGGCCAGGATAGTTTCAAACTCCTGACCGCAGGTCGTCTTCCTGCCTCAGCCTCCAAAGGACTGGGATTACAGGTGTGAACCACCATGCCTGATCTGTTTTTTTTTTGAGTCCGAATCTGGCTCTGTTACCCAGGCTGGAGTGCAGTGGCACGATTTCAGCTCACTGCAACCTCTGCCTCCTGGGTTCAAGCGATTCTCGTGCCTCACTCTCCCGAGTCGCTGGGATTACAAGCAGGCACTATCACCCCCTGGCTAATTTTCGTATTTTTAGTAGAGCTGGGGTTTCACCATATTGTCCAGACTAGTCTTAAACTCCTGGCCTCAAGTGATTCACCTCCCTCAGCCTCCCAAAATGCTGGGATTACAGGCATAAGCCACCACGCCAGGTGGCTTCTTTCTTTTCTGAATAGAAAAACGCCAGGGATTTCAAAATATTCATTATTATCCCACGATTATTTTTGTTTTCAACGAAGAAAAAACAAAAGAAAAAAAGTAATAACTTTTTTTTCCCTGGCTGATCTTAAGAATTTAAAAAGCTTGCTCACTTATGTTTTACAGAAACCAAGGAAAAATATAGTGTGGAAGCTAAGCTATATAAAAGTCAGTGAGTAAATTTTCAATATGAGCAGAGCTTTTTAGAGCAGGGATCAGCAAACTTTTTCTTTATGTGTTGAGAGTAAAATCAAGGCTCTGTGGGCCACATACGGTCTGTGCTGCAGTGATTCAACACTGCTGTTTTAGTATGAAAGCAGCCATAGATGATATAGAAAGGAACATGCATGGCTTTGTTCCAGTAAAACTTTGTTTACAAAAACACTCAGCAGGCCATGGTTTGCCAGCCTCCTCTGGAAGAAGCAGTTATAGAGAAAGATAGTGCGTTGAATGCCATTCTAATAAACTTATATTTCATTTCCCCAATGACCAAGGATTTTAAAGACATCACTGTTATCACCCTGGAGAACCCAGTTTATGTTTATGTATATGATATCCCCCCTTTGTCATCAGATTTCATCCAAGTTACTATTAAAAGTTGCCAAGAAAGCTAAGCTGTGGCCTCAGGCAGATGGCTGAAAAAACACAGTAATATTTGCTTTCCAGTGCCTTAAGAATTTGCATTTGTGTACCTTGAGCCAGTTGGGCTAAGAGGGAAATAGCAGTTTGTCCTTAGTACTCTTGATAGATATGTGAAGACGGCTCCATGGGTAAGGGAGGATAGGACAAGCCACAGAATACAGTTGGGGGAAGTGTGTTCAAGTCCATATTGTTTTTTGTTTGATTTGCAAGACCTATGTATGCCTTGTAGATTTGATCATAACCCTGAGAAATACTGGCAGACTAGTCTGTCAGGGACCAATGCTACCCAAACACACATAGGAACATTTTGAATGCTGCTGTGAAGCCAAAGTCAATAGGGTTGCCAGGCTAAGCAAATAAAAATCTAGTTAAATCCAGGACACCCAGTTAAATTGGAATTTGCTCAACAAAAAGTAAGTATAATTATGTCCCATTCAATATTTGGGACACACGTAAACTAAAAAATTATTTATTGTTTATCTGAAATTCAAACTTAGCTGGGCGTCCTGTATTTTACCTGGCAATCCTAAAAATGAAGATAAATGAATAGTTTTTTTGCACTACATAAACTATATCATAATGTCACTTGATTTGCACCCTCCACCAAGGATTTTTTTTTTTTATTGTAGGAGTCTAAATCTCATTACTTCCAACCTCACTGTTTTAGAATTTTGATTATTTGCGCAAGAGCTATGCTAAAGTGCACTTTATTCTCTTCATGAATTTAGGAAATCTATTTGTGATCGATAGTACAAACAAAACTGAAAGAAAACTATCTCCTTGGGAGACTACAAATAGTGTAATTACCATGTAACCAGAAGCTATTGTTATTTAGAATGTGCTTTTCATTTAATAATTATAGATCATTCATAGTTATTCATTGAAATAAGTCAAGACTTGACCAGGCAGAGTCAGGTGCAGCCACCTAAGTCCCCATGGCCCACTTTGCCTCCATCTGCTCCAGTTCACAGTGTGTCTTGCCAGTGTCTCCTATACCATTGTGTTTGTTTATTCATCAACCCCTCTAAAGCCTCACACAATGCCTGCTACTGAGAAGGCACACTAAAATGTTGACTAGTTGTGACTGGCTATGGTGGCTCACACCTGAAATCCCAGCACTTTGGGAGACCTTGAGCCCAGGAGTTCAAGACCACCCTAAATAACATGACAAAACCTCATCTCTACAAAACATGCAAAAATTAACCAGGTGTGGTGGTGCATACCTGTGGTCCCAGCTACTCTGGAGACTGCGGTGGGAGGATGGCTTGAGCCCCAGGAGGTCAAGGCTACAGTGAGCCTTGATCATGCAAGTGCACTCCAGCCTGCGTGACAGAGTAAAATCCTGTCTCAGAAAAAAAAAAAAGTTTACTAGTTGAATTAATGAATAAATGCTATCTGCATATGTTAAAATAATCAAGCTGTCTTTGTTTCTAAATTTTCTTACATTTTAAATTTTAAAAAAAATTTGAGTTGGTCTTTCCTTATTCCAAATTTTAGTACTTAAAGGGAATTTGGGATAAAGTTAGTTTCATTGCATAGGACCTTTTAGAGGCTAACAATGAAAACATGTTCCTGAACTTCCAAGTGTGTATTACGAGGAGAGAGAGGGAGAGGCACTAGTAAAATCACCACGAGCACCCCTGTGAGCAGCTTTCTTCTGGTGTGGGACCATGGGTCTCAGTCTATCAGGGTGCTAATGATATTAGCAGGATTGAGCCTGCAGTCTTCCTTACTTGCCCTTACTGGCCATGATCATGTAAGTATGTATATGTATACACACACACACACACACACACATACATATACACATATACAAACATAGATATACATACATACATAGATCTACTTAAATAAATCCCCATATGTCTTCCAAAGGGATGGAAGAGATTTCATTTGACTGGATACCAATTATGACTATCACTGATAAATAATACATTTGTGATTTGAAACAAATATGTAGACATTCACCACTTTAAGCCACATTTGTACCATTAGAGATTAATATATACAAGCCATCATCTGGAAGACCCTTGAGAACTACCAGTGAATTCTGGACCTCTCTTGAGGGAAATTAGACATGAATGGTTTGTGTGTGGAAAGGGTAACACCAGAATTTCTGTTGACTGGAAACATATTCAAGTGAACTTGTTCTCAGTTTCCATCAGTAGCTTTTTTCTTCTCCGTTTTCCCCAGCGGAGTAAAAGGATTCCTGGGAACCATGAGATTAGGTATTAAATCTCTGTCTTTCTTCCCAGTCTTACTGCATCCCTGAAGCATCTTTTCCTAGCAGTCAATGATAATTCAGGAGGATGCACTGAATCCATGTCAGGGTTAACACAGCTGGGTATCAGTTCCTTGGATATGATCCTTTCTTTTAAGAGACTCAGTCATGGTCTGACTATTCCTTTTTGTTCTTCCTTTCCTCACAGCACCCTGGAGGGGTATTATGTGGATGATGCCCTGCAAGGCCAGGGAGTTTACACTTATGAAGATGGGGGCGTTCTCCAGGGCACGTATGTAGACGGAGAGCTGAACGGTCCGGCCCAGGAATACGACACGGATGGGAGACTGATCTTCAAGGGACAGTATAAAGATAACATTCGGCATGGAGTGTGCTGGATATATTACCCAGTAAGCCTTGTGACTGTTCACTCTGCTGGAAAGTAACATATTGTGACTCTTCACAATGAAGAGAAATGTATTCTGTGTTAGAACTTGTGAGCTGTGAAACCCAAGAGTCACCATAGCAGATGCCAAGAGTTTATAAGGCATGCCCTCTCACTGTTACTTAGATTGTAATAATCTAATTGGCTTAGATTGTTGGCTCTTGAATTCATTATTAATTATTTTTCACTGTTGTTTTGGAAAGGAGTAATTAATCATGATTAAAACAAATTGGGACAATTTGGTTTTATTGTATCACTAATAAAGGCAAAATGTATTGCTTTTAATTCTTTTGGCACATAGGAGATGGAGGAAAATTTCACTGTTGCTATTAGTTTTAGTCCCTGTTTCTCATATGTAAAAACCAGTCCAGCAATGTTTAATGTGGGGGAGCTTACTGAATTGTGTTACTTGATTTTACAGTTCCACTAACTACTTTTTAAGGTGGTTTATGGTTTACATTGCTTAAATTGAGGTGATTAAAATTAACTTACTGTTGAGTATTTAATAGCATTTTATGATATTTCTGGAGTCTATTAAGGTAAAAAGATATGGCAGAACCCATGGTTAGAAACTAATGCTCTAATATTTGTTTGCATTTCAAATGTCTCATCGGTTGTTAGTGAATTTCCAGAAAATGTTTCAGAAAATAGACATTAGAAAACATTTTATTTTTATTTTATTTTATTTTGTCTGTTTGTTTATTTATTTATTTATTGAAACAGGGTCTTGCTCTGTTGCCCAGGCTGGAGTGCAGTGGCACAATCTTGGCTCAGTACAAGCTCTGCCTCCCAGACTCAAGCCATCTTCCCACCTCGGCCTCCTGAGTAGCTGGGTTTACAGGCATGTGCCACCACACCTGGCTAATGTTTTTGTGTGTGTGTGTGTTTTTAAGAGACAGAGTTCCTCCATATTGCCCAGGCTAATCTTAAAGTCCTGGGCTCAAGCAATCCACCTCCCTTGGCCTCCTGAAATGCTGAAATTACAGGCATGAGCTACCATGCCTGGCCAGAAAATATTTTACTTAATATTTTATTTTGTTCATGACTTAAGTCAAAATACTTTGGTTTTTTTTGTTTGTTTTGTTTTGTTTTGTTTTTTTGAGATGGAGTCTCACTCTGTTGCCCAGGATGGAGTGCAGTGGTGCCATCTTGGCTCACTGCAACCTTCGCCTCCTGGTTTCAAGTGACTCTTCTGCCTAGCCTCACAAGTAGCTGAAATTACAGGAACATGCCACCATACCTGGCTAATTTTTTGTATTTTCAGTTGAGATGGAGTTTCACCATTTTGGCTAGGCTGGTCTCAATCTCCTGACCTCAGGCAATTTCCCTGCCTCAGCCTCCCAAAGTGCTGGGATTACATTCATAAGCCACCACACCTGGCTGAAAATACATTTTTATTTTTACTCCAAAACCTTATGATTAAAAAGTGCTAATAAAAAGAAATGATCAATTACGTATATAATAAGAAAAATAACCCCAACTAAATTCACTTACACATTATTGTTCTTTAAAAATAAGTTATAATCTAGGAATAGGGCATAAGAAAAGAAAGTTGTAAAACATTTTCTAAGAATTGCTAAAGCATTTAAATGTCCTCTTGATGGGATCTGTGATCGATCAAAAGTTGTAACATGTACTGCTTAGGAGAAGACAAGCAGAAGGATGGGAAGTGTGGAGACGCCGCCCAGTGTAGGAGGACTGAAACCTGGCCTTGTGAGTAGCCAGGGTGAGCATCTTGCTGCCCAGTGCTGGGGCGCTGCTCATGTGACAATGTATCTTCAAGTCCGGGGAAGTGGAACTCCCTACATAGAGATGGGTACAGGAAAGAGGCAAAGTGGTGGATTACCAGATTCTCCTACTGCCTGTCATTTTATTTGTGACTGTAGTCAATGAAAGTCCCTAGATGGGATCAAAGATGCACCGAGACTGGTGAATGGATTGGCCTCGCTCAATGTGGTTGCATTTTGAAAACCAAAAATATGCCTACATTTTAATCTTTAGCCTTGATTATCTTATTAAATCCCAAAGAAGACTCCGCCTTAGGAAGGAGAATTGGTGAGCAAAAAAAAGCAGTCTTTGTCCTCTTAACCCCCACCCAGTAGAGAAATGGGTGTCAGTAGGTATCAGACCCTGGCTGCTCACCAGTCAAATGATTTCTCTCCCCACGAGGAGGAGCCAGCCAGCAGAGGAGAGAAAGCCGTTTCTTCCCCCCACACTCCCTGATACAGCAGATGCGGAAATTTCTGTATCAGGCTAAAGCAGAAACAAGGGGAGAAAAAAAAGCGATGATTTTCCCTATATTTCTTTATTTGTAAGCTCACTCTAAGGATAGATTATTTCTTTCAAAAATTTACCTCGAAAAAGTTTTTTATATAAAGTTTTTGATTAAAAGTGTATAACTCCTTTTGGAAATAAATGAAGAATTTCTACTTTATCATTCTGGACAAATAAATCCACTCCCTCTGAAACCAGAAATTTAAACATTTAAAGGGAAAGGTGTGAGACCCTAGAAAGACAGACTTCTGTTTTAAATAAATAGTAATGTTGGCTTTTGTTAGTCATGGAGTATAAGAAGCACAAATGCTCTTTCACCCTTCCACTGAATAATCGTCACTAAAAGCCTGAAGGCAGATCTTGCAGGAAGTATCATCTCCATTTATGCTCAATTATTAAGAATTAACTTGAAGAGAAGAAAGAGCAATGAATATATCCCTAGTGC
>PVKP010023368.1:0-18348 GCA_004027715.1 Plecturocebus donacophilus | reverse complement strand
CGATCTCTTGACCTTGTGATCTGCCCTCCTCGGCCTCCCAAAGTGCTGGGATTACAGGCGTGAGCCACCAGGCCTGGCTCCCTAGTGCACTTTCTATCCATGAAAAATGCTTCTAAGTATTTTTCTTTCTATGCAAGTGCCATGATTCATTTCTTAATTTACAGCCCTTTTCTTCCAAAGGCAAAAAAAAAAAAAGGCAGCATTTGGGGTCACTCAAAAGTCATCCTACATCACTGACTTTCAGTGGCTTGCCATTCCTAGATTCCTGAGTTGCGGAAATTAACCAAGCTTTTAAAAGATGTCACAGCACTACCGTTGTATGAAACCCACGAAGGTCTTAAATTTTCAGAGTTATACCATGAGGACCTTCTGGATGGAAGATAAGAAACATTTCTGCCATCCTAGATTAAATTATTCATTACTTTTTGGTAATCCAGTTCAATATAAAAAGCATTTATGAATCACCTACTATGTCCTTACCACTTATCAAGATATAGAATTATATAATAGCCTCTTCCCTGAAGTACTCAATGACCCTTAGGAATGAAGTAAATGAAAGCATTAAGCATGAAGCTAAGTGGGCTTCTCTGCTAAAAGGAGGCAAAAGGGAACAGGAAATATACTGGGAAGAAAGAATCGAGATGGGAGTGGAATTTAGTTGATGTTGTTTCACTTTTCCTTCTAATTCCAAAAAAGGTGATAGTATAAGAGTCTCAGAAAGTCAGTGTCCAGACGTCCTTTTGTTTGTCTCTGATAAAGTGCAGTCAGCTCTCTTTACCTGTGTAAACTAAGTTAATTCTTAAGCACATTTGAACTGAAGATTTTCTTAACACACTGGTAAGATTACATTTACTAATGTAAATCCAAAATTTAACATTGAGAAGGGAGATCATATGAATAGTGGGTAAGAGTGTCTTGCAACAGATCTTCATCATATTTGATTTTGGCCAAAAATAACACTTGTTACATTTCCTTTAAATGTTGGTAACTGATGTTACATATATCAAAGAAACATTGTTTCTTAGAGAGCAAACCAAGATAGAGTATCAATAACTTGTCCTGGATTACAAACTGCAGCTGTATCTCCCCCTCTGTAAATGAGGCCTACATGCCCCAAATGCATGTGACTTTCTAGCAGAATATTTATATGAAGCTGGATGAGGAACTGTGCATCATGTTTTTCTTACCCATGTGAAAAGCTCTAGGTTCCTAAACTGTTAATATCCTTACTGGTGCTGTATTAATAATGGGAGTGCAGAAGAGAAATTTCTTGGAACTCATGTCCTAGACATACTACATATAATATTTTCTGGTTTTTGGTTTCTCCCATCAGGATGGAGGAAGCCTTGTAGGAGAAGTAAATGAAGATGGGGAGATGACTGGAGAGAAGATAGCCTATGTGTACCCTGACGAGAGGACCGCACTTTATGGGAAATTTATTGATGGAGAGATGATAGAAGGCAAATTGGCCTCCCTTATGTCCACTGAAGAAGGGAGGCCTCACTTTGAACTGATGCCTGGAAGTAAGTTGAATCTGCTTCAGATGGGTTGCTCCAATTCCAAAGCAGGTTGTTAGGGCTGATTTGAGAGAAACTTCTTTTCTTTTCCTCTCCGTATAGTTCTCTTTAATCATTAGTCAGGTTTTATGGCATAACAGACACTGCAACTCCCCAGTGGTTTACAACAGCAACCACAGCTCTGCCGAGCAGCTGTACTCCAGCTGGCTGAGGCTGGGCTTGGCGGGGGTAGGCTGGACTTGAGGCTTCTGGTCAGGTTGGAGTCAGCTCTCTCTGTCTTAATTCTGGAGCCTAGTCTGAAGGGACAATGGCAGTGTGGGGCAATATTTTCCCACAGTGGATCACAGAAGTGTCAGAGCATAAGCTGATAACTTTGATGCCTTTTGAAACCTCACCTTGGAACTGACATGGTGCCACTTTCAACTGCTTTTCACTGGTCAAAGCAAGTCACATGGCCAAACCAGACATTAGTGAGACAGAGAAATTACACCATACACATTAGTGGGAGATATTGAAAAGGCACGTCACAAAGGGCATAGGTGTATAACTCTCGTATAGGGAGGGAATAAAGAAATGATGGCAGTAATTCAATTGATTTCAAATGATCATCTCTCCAAAAAACTGCACTGTGATAATAAAGAACCAAATCAAGTAGATCTCTAAACTGTAAACTTGACGAGCCTGAGCTGTGACTGGAAAATATAAATGCATATTACTGGTATCTCTGCAGAGCCCAATATCTTCCATGGAGCACATATTCTCTGTTATGAGTGAACCCAATGGAATCCATATTTGAAAAAAGTATTTTTTTTCTTTTTAGAAGTACAACATGTCACACTAAACATTTTTTCTGAGTATAAAATTACTAAGTATAGAAAATCTGGAAAAAACAGGAAAATATACAAAGAAAAATCAAGAGTTCGCATTTTGAGTGGTACAGCTTAAGAAAGCTATTTGAATTGGTCTGATTCCTTGAAAACAATATACGCATGTATTTCTGATCCAGGTTTGGTTATAGGGAGAAAAAAAAAAAGGAAAGATCATAAATCTAGATATTAATAGGCTTAAATAGTATTTAGTTATTTGGGATCTGAAGAAGAATCTCCAAAGGAAGGTTGTCCAAAAGTGGAAAATTTAGCATTTGTATTTAGGTCCAATTTGGGTTGCTTTAAATGTCTTTTATGTTTTTTTAAGTTAAAAATGGAGACAGTCTAAAGGCAATGTGGGATTCTGGATTGGATCCTGGAAGAGAAAAAAGACATTAGTGGAAAAACTGGTAAAATCTAAATAAAGTCTAGAGTTTAGTACATAGTAATGTATCTGTGTTGGCTTCTTAATTTTGAGAAATGTACCATGCACTGTAAGAAGTTAACATTAGGATAAACAGTGAGAGCGCTCCTTGCTATCTTTGCAACTTTTCTGTATACAGTAATGGGCCCATAACAACTGTGGTGCCACAAGATTAAACTATATTTTTGCTTTTATTTTATCTTATTTTTAAGGGACAGGATCTCACTCTGTTGCCCAGACTGGAGTGTACTGGTGATATCATAGCTCACTGTAGCCTTCAGCTCCTGGGCTCAAGCAACCCTCCTGCCTCAGCTTCCCCAGTAGCTAGGACTACAGGCATGCACCACAATGCCCAGCTAAATATTTTTAATTTTTTTTTCTGCAGAAACAGGGTCTTGCTGTGTTGCTCAGGCTGTTTTCAAACTCCTGGCCTCAAGCAATCCTCCTCTCTCAGAGTCTCATAGCGCTGGCATTATGACCATAAACTACTGCACCCAGCTAAGATTTTACCATATTTTTACTGTATCTTTTCTATGTATAGATATGTTTAGATACTCAAATCCTTACCATTAGGTTACTGTTGCCTGCAGTATTCCCTATAGTAACATGCTGTACAGGTTTGGAGCCTAGGAGCAGTAGGCTCTAGCATTTATTAATAGCCTAGGTGTTTAGTAGGCTATACCATCTAGGTTTGTGTGAGTACACTCTATGATGTTTGCATAATGTCCAACTCGCCTCACAACACATTTCTCAGAACATGTCCCCATCAGGAAGTGATGCATGTCTTGTATTTGAAATTACTCCAAAATGAAAAGTTTATTTAAAAAAAAAAGGAAGCAGTAATCTTTGAACTACAAACTCTGATATCTACGCCCTTAATCTATGTTCTGAAAAGAAACACTGTTAAAATTTTTAGAAATGAGATTAAGAACAGGGAAGGATCCCAATTGGTGATGCCAATTTTTAAAACTTGAGAAGTGTCAGCATTTTTAGTGGCAGGTGCCTGAATTTAAGAATCACCGAATTTCAGACCTAGCTCTAACATTTACTATGTTATCCTTGGAGAAGTTACTTATTCTTTCAGAACCTATTTCTTCGTTACCAAATATGGATATTAGCACCTACCATAAAATACCATAATGAAAGTTATTGTTATTATATTCTTCTTGCTATAAATAAGAAACAGTAGGCCAGGCCTGGTGCCTCACGACTGTAATCATAGCACTTTGGGAGGCCAAGGCAGGTGGATCACTTGAGTCCAGAAGTTCAAGATCAGCATGATAAAATCCTGTCTCTACTAAAATTAAAAAAAAAAAACAAAAATTAGCTGGGCATGGTGACGTGTGCCTATAATCTCAGCTACTTGGAAAGCTGAGGTGGGAGGATCACTTGAGCTCAAGAAGTCAAGGCTGCAGTGAGCTAATATCATATCACTGCACTCCAGCCTGTGCAACAGGAGTGAGACCCTGTCTTAAAAAAAAAAAAAAAAGATTTTGAGAGTGAGAATTCTCAAGGGAATTATTTTTTATTTTTTAGAATTTCTGGTCTCTTTAGCTGGCTGTGGTGGTGCTTGCCTATGGTCCCAGCTACTTGGGAGGTTGAGGCACAAAAACCGCTTGAACCTGAGAAGTGGAGGTTGCAGTGAGCCAAGATAGTACCACTGCACTCCAACCTGGGCAACAGATTGAGACTCTGTCTCAAAAAAAACCCAGACAACAACAACAAAAAAACTTCTGCTTGCAAATAATAAACACTTACTTCAAATTAACCTAAGGCAAAAAAGAAAAGGGGGATTTATTGGCAAGATTCCTGCAGGCCTCAAGTATTTTGAAATGTTGAATAGTTTGAGCCTCACAAGGGCCAGGAACCATGGCTGCTCTGGCACTCTGAAGATCCCATGCACAGATCTTTAGTCTAATGTTCTGCCATGTTTGTGCCTCTCTTCCACCCCTATAAGTTATAATTATTGACCTGTTGACTGGCCAGTGGGTTAGTGGGTACAGGGTTATGTGACTGTAGGGTCCAATGGTTGGGGAAGGAGAGAAATTGATGCAAATGTCTCACATAAAACACTCCTTGGCCTGTCACGTCACCAGCTTCCCCCTTTCTCTTTGTGCTTTTGTAACCACAAACTGCTTCTAGTTCTCCACCCACTTCCTGTGGAGTTTGTCACCTATGCCACTGGCTGGAATTTCTTCTCACCTGGTCAGCCCTCCTTCAACGGGAACTGCTTTCCTTGGCTAATTCCTACTCAGCCTTTAAGGCTTGACTCACCTTTCATAATTAATGTTTGTCAAGTGAATGAATGAATTCTGTCAAAGGGTACAGCATGCTATAGAGGAAAGGAGGAAAAGTAAAGGATGTGTAAAATCTGTGAAAGTAAAGGATGTGCCTGGAGCCTGGGCATGTCTAAGGGAGCAGAAGAAGGGACAGCAGGCAATGGAGAAGATTGTGTGCACTCCCTGAAAGCAGTAACAAAGGTTAATCCTTTTTTTTTGTTTGTTTATCTACGAGTTCTCTAGTGTTGTACATGTAGTTGGCACTCAGTACATTTGTGATGAAAGTTTCAGTCTATAGAAGTTCATAGGAGAATTTCCACTCAATAGACCATATATTCCATGCACAAGTTTGGTTCTTTAAAAAAAGTGGTGGCCGGGTGCAGCAGCTCAACGCCTGTAATCCCAGCACTTTGGGAGGCCAAGGCAGGTGGATCACTTGAGGTCAGGAGTTTGAGACCAGCCTGGCCAACATGACGAAACGCTGTTTCTACTGAAAATACAAAAATTAGCCGGGCATGGTGGTGGGCACCTGTAATCCCAGCTGCTCAGGAGGCTGAGGCAGGAGAATCGCTTGAACCTGGGAAGCGGAGGTTGCAGTGAGCTGAGATCACGCCATTGCCCCTCCAGCCTGGGTGACAGAGCAAGACTATCTCAAAAGAAACAAAAAAAGTAGCGGGGGATTATTTAAATTCTTCTCATGGATTACGTGGTGTTCTGTTAACACTTGGCTCTCAGATCCAATCCATTCCTCATTCTTTCACTGCCCGCTATTATTGCAAGGGTCTGCTGCCTCTTGCCGCCTGCATTTTCCAGGCTCCTGTGCCTCTGACTTCTGTCTGAGTTTGCCCAAAGGGAGGCCACTGGCTGGCTGCGGACAAAGCAGGAGACGGCAGTAGGAAGAAGCCCTCTCTGTGTCAACCAGCATCTCCAGCAGTGGTCCCATCACCTCCTGATTCCATCTCCCATGAGGAAGGCCAGGCTAGTTCCAGCTACCCCAGCTCCAGAGCTTCAGGAACACCACCGTGCCCTCTGTCCCTCCGGCGTCCAGTGGCAGCTTCCTGCTCTTGCCAATGTCTGGGCTCCTCACGGCTCCATCTGGCTTGGCAGCATTCCATCCCCCTGTATGACCAATTCCCGGAAGTGAATTCCCTTTGAAACACTCAAATGGTGTGTTTCTGTTGTAGACACTCACTGATTTGGATTGGTTTCTGACTTTTAGTTTGAGGTGTTCATTGGGTTTTGGGTGTACAAAAAAAGCCACTCACAAACAAACCAAAAGAGGACCTAGTAACCATTGGTAACTACTTAAGAGTGGCTTAATGGGATTATGAGTTGTCCCTTAGTGTATACAATCATTTGCTTTGCAGGAGTAAGCCCTCTGGTTCTAAATCTTGGTCCTTACCTATCAGCCTTCAGAACATCTGTCTTCAGTGCACTCTGTGAGGATTCTGTAAAATCCTTCACAGAGAGCCACTGTTTGTTCTAGGGCGGTTCTGTGCCTTAGTTCCTAGACTAAATTACTAATTGGCTTCTGAACCACTGTAATAGAAATGAGATTACTTTGTTAATGCTTTATCAAAAGCAGTACTGTTCTCCTTAATTCTGGTGAGAGAGAATTTTATTCTTCATGAAGGTGACAACTGCCAGGGTTCAGTTGTTGGATTCTGTAGACTGTATCTGTAATGAAGAAAACCACCAGAAAATTTTAAAACCATCATCCAATGTGATCTGACCAGAGAGATCTCAAAACTTCATGACAATGCATTTTATTGATTCCCAAGCATCCTTTAAATCATTTTAATAAGGAAAATTCAAGAGCTCTGATGGCTGTTCATGAAGGCCTGAAAATAAAACTGAAGAGTAATCTAACATGTATCCATTTAAATGGAAGAAGTGCATGCTAGTTGGTATAACTTGAATAAGATTTTTGGTTTTTTAATTCTTCGTTGTCCCATGGATAGAGAGAAGTATTATAAATGCTCTTCCCTAACTCTGCACCTGCACGGATGTATTTGTTTGCTTTTCAGATTCAGTGTACCACTTTGATAAGTCAACTTCATCTTGCATTTCTACCAATGCTCTGCTTCCAGATCCTTATGAATCAGAAAGGTAATTTCCTCCTTGTGGTTTTAATCACACTGTTTATGTGAAGTTAAATAAGCCTAGTGGTGGGAACTCATGCGCCTCTGTGGCTCTCTGCCCAGGCTGGGTTCCAGCTCAGACCAAGCTCCTCATTAAAGTGTCCTTTTCCTTTGCAAATTCTCAAATAAATGTTTCTGTATTCTGAGGAAGAACGTTTTTATTTTTCTGTAGAATCTGACCCTGTAAGAGAGTTTCCCCACCCATATATCACAGAACAGCTTATGTGTCAGTCCTAGAGTAAAACCTCCAGGTAGAAAGAGCAGTTGAGGCCCAGCACAGTGGCTCATGGTTGTAATCCCAGCACTTTGGGAGGCCAAGGCGGCCAGATCATTTGAGGTCAGTAGTTCAAGACCAGCCTGGATAACATGGTGAAACCCTGTCTCTACTAAAAATACAAAATTAGCCGAGTGTCATGGCACATGCCTGTAATGCCAGCTACTCAGGAGGCTGAGGCACAAGAATTGCTTCAACCCGAGAGGCAGAGGTGCGGTGAGCCAAGATCTCACCACTGCACTCCAGCCTGGGTGACAGAGCAAGACTCCATCTAAAAAAAAAGAGAGAGAGAGCAGTTGGGCCAGGCAGCCAGTATGTCCTGGCCAAGCATGCCCTTTCTTAGGGTCTGTGCTGAAGTTACATGCTGGCCCTCTAAGGGAGCATTTCATGCTCTTTAAAGCTGTAGGCTGTGCACACAGGACACCTCCATTTCTTCTCAGTCCAGCTGAGGTGTTCTGGCACACAAGACAATTTATTTTTTCACTAAGAGAAGACAAGAGTGAAACAAAGAAAGTAAAAGAGGTATAAAAACATTCCTGCTTATAAATGACAAGTTTCTGGTTTGTAAGCCCACTCCCAGAGGGTCACGTCCTGTTCCACTTCATGTCTTATTTATGAGGATGGCTAAACTCTAGCTCTTGAGTCTTGGTGTGGCTTTCTCTGGTACCCGCTCTGGGATTCTTCTTATCTCTTAGCAACAGATCTGTTTACGAGGAAGAGTACTATCTGAAGTTGGTTTTCTCTTTGCCTCGCTTTTTGTAAGCATGGCTTACCTCCCATTCAGTTTCTGTTACCATCTGAGAAATAGGCCTCTTCCCCGATTCAACTGACAGGGCTGACCCCACAATGTCACAATGATGAATGGACTCATTTTTGACATGAGGCTCTGGCCCACTTACAAAGGGAAGGGTTTAGCCTCTTTGTTAGCTCCAAAACACAAGACCGCAGACATATATGTAAGTCTTTTCTGTTATTGTTGTTGTGATGGTGCTGCATACTGATGCCCACAGAACTCTCAGTGCTTTACAGAATCACACATTTTGTTTTACACTCATAGTTCTGTAGGTTGGCTGAGGTTCAGCCGCTTTTGACTGGAATCAGCTAAGCTCAGCTGGCCTAGGCTGGACTCCAGGTTTCAAGTTGGGTTCAGGTCTGTTTCACATGTTTTCTTTACAAGAGAAACAGGGAGCAACAGCCCCCTAGGGCATATTCTTCTAGTGGAGATGGTGGAAAGTCTGGAGGAGGCCAGCAGAAATTTACTCCGGCTCTTTACACACCTGAGACCTGCCTGCAGCCTCTTCTGCCCGTGTTCTACCAGCCAAGCAGATCACATGGCCAAGTGAGAAGTCAGTAGGGCAGGATATATCCTCCACCCACCCTGAGGGAGGCACTACAAGGTCAAGTGGAAAAATGGCAGGATGTATATAATTCTGTCACAGGGAAGAAGTAAAGAGGTGAAAGCAATAAATCAGTCTTCCAGTTCTTGAATAAGCATAAGAGCCATGTAACTAAAGTTACAGATGATGAGTTTCTGCAGGGTCATTCCATCCCAGTGTCTGATTAAATCCAGTTCCATAATTATGAGTGCCATTTTCTTATAAACCAGTGGTTGGCAAACGTTCTCTGTAAAGGGCCACAAAGTAAATATTTTAGGCTTTGGCAGCTAGATGATATCTATTGCAACTACTCAATTCTGCCTTTGTAGAGCTAAAGCAGTCATAGGCAATACTAAACAAATGGGTGTAGCTGTGTCCCAATAAAACTTGGTTTACAAAAATGAAGAGCAGCCAGATTGGACCCTCAGGCCATAGTTAACTGACCCCTGTTATGAACGCTTTTGCTGGGAAATGCTTTATTGGGTATATCTTATTAATTGTTTGTCTCTCTTTCATATAAAAGATTCATCTTAGGCTTAACTAAAGCTGCCCCCTTTCCCTCCTATCTAACATTGACAAACATACGTCTAGCTTTAATTAACCTTGAAAAAATGTTTACTTGTCCAATAAGACAGAAAAATTGTCATCAACTAAAAACATAAAATTCTACCCAAAAGGCTGGGTATGGTGGCTCACGCCTATAATCCCAGCACTCTGGGAGGCCGAGGCGGGCAGATATCCTGAGGTCAGGAGTTTGAGGCCAGTCTGACCAACAGGGAGAAAACCTGCCCATACTAAAAATACAAAATTAGCTGGGTGTGATGGTACATGCCTGTAATCCCAGCTACTTGGGTAGGCTGAAGCAGGAGAATTGCTTGAACCCAGGAGGCTGAGGTTACTGTGAGCCAAGATTGAGCCATTGCACTCCCGCCTAGGCAACAAGAGCAAAACTCTGCCAAAAAAAAAAAAAAATCCACCAAAAAAGACTTCATATCAAGCACTATCTTTATGAAAATATAATAATAATTTATATATTAGCAAGCAAATTTTAAACACCACTCTTAAAAGAGATGTAACTACCATTTGTTTAATTTCCAATGCCAAAATATTATGGCTTAACTTTTTCTTCCTCCTTCTCTTCTTAGTTGAGTTATAAATCAACATTTTGAATTCAGCAGCTATAATGATATTTTGGCAGTTGATGTAAGGAATGGCATATCAAACTGAAAAGGTCACTATTCAACTCTGTTTTCAATTTAGGGTATATGTTGCTGAATCTCTGATTTCCAGTGCTGGAGAAGGACTTTTTTCAAAGGTAGCAGTGGGACCTAATACTGTTATGTCTTTTTATAATGGAGTTCGGATTACACACCAAGAGGTGAGTGGGGGTGACAGTGGAAAGTGTTGGTTAAAGGGCTTTGCTTCCAACCAAATCCCTTTACCTTATAGTATTCACTAGGAAGTTAAAGAAACAGATTGGCTTCTTTTTAAAATTGATTGGACATTTTCTTCCTCTTTATTTTAAGCCTTAATATGATTTTTTTAAAGTTTCACAGCTGTTTTATAGAGAGTGAGGTGATATCATCAATAAGACAGTAATTGGTATATGGGACTATAGCAATGTCTAAAAAAATGAGATCCAGTGAGACTCCGCAAATAATTAACTTATGCCCTTGGCTGGGGTGCTTTATAGGACGGTCCCCTACATCTTTCTATGCAAAAGCCGTACTATAGCCTGCATTTTGTCAGGAAGAGTTCTTTTGCCAAAAAAATTGAAAATAAAATGTTAAAGAGTTGAATCACCTCCTGCCTTTAAGATATAATCTTTGATATGTTTCAAAGACTTCATATTGATGTTTTTTGTTTTTGTTTCTCCACTTTACAATTAATTTCCCTAAGTGTCTGCCTAAGGGCAAAAGTTTGATGTTTTTGGCACTGCTTATGTGCTTTCCTGACTTGTATTACGTGTATGGGACTTAAGCTTATGGCTAATATTCCACATTTATGTCTTCACATTTGCATTTATTCCTATGGAACAGTAAGAGGGAAAATGCTGTGAAATAATAAAGTTATTACACTTTCTTTTTTTTTTTTTTTTTTTTTTGAGGCGGAGTTTTGCTCTTGTTGCCAGGCTCTAGTGCAATGGCACAATCTCGGGTCACTGCAACCTCCACTTCCCAGGTTCAAGCGATTCTCCCGTCTTAGCCTCCTGAGTAGCTGGGAATATAGGCATGAGCCACGATGCCCAACTAATTTTGTATTTTTAGTAGAGATAGGGTTTCTCCACGTTGGTCAGGCTGGTCTTGAACTCCCAACCTCAGGTGGTCTGCCCGCCTCGGCCTCCCAAAGTGCTGGGATTACAGGCATGAGCCACTGTAGCCAGCCAGGTTATTTTACTTTCAGAGCAGTTGCACAGGCACACCGAGCAGATGGTGAGTATTCAAACTGCACTGTGGTCTGTCAGACTATGTCCCATGCAAAGGCCAGACCTCTGTCATCAATCCAGAGAAATTCAGCACATGAAAGGTGACTTTGGGATATGGATATATTATTTACTTACTCATTTTACTTCAGATAGAGGAACAGCAGCCTAGAGAGATTATACAACTTGCTTAAGATCAAAAATACAGCAAATAGCAGAGTTCAAGTAGGATTTCAAAGAGCTGAATCTGGCTTTGTGCTGAACCTCAGTATGCTCTATTGCATAAATGAATGTGACACCCTTCTTGCCCTGATGAAATTTATATTCTGTTGGAGAGATAAGAAAAATACATAACTAATGGCAGCATGAGGTAGCTGGTACCAAGTGCCACATATCAGTATCATATGACTGGTTTTGGAATATTAAGATCCACGAGGCTTTTTTTCCACTTTTGATCACTGCTGTATCCCCTGCACCTAGAATAGTGCCTGGCACATGGTACCGCTTAGTAAACATCTTTTGAGGGAATATCACATGTGAATAAAAGCACAATTCAATTTAGCAGTGGAGGAAATGGTACACCTTGAAAGTCAACAGCTTTGTATGAAAATGTCATCCCGTTGGCTCCGAAAGGCTGGACTGCTGTCATCAGTAGCTCCTGGGGTGAGTCAGTCAGGAGTGGTTTGGAGAAGAGAAGAATGATGGTTACACTGTTAGTAAGCCCTGTCGTAGGTAATAGATGACTGCCTGCTGATCACAGTGATTTCCCACCTGTAACAAAGGCAGAGGACCTCCCTACAGTACATTCTTGCATCCCTTACATTTCCGGTTCCATTTGTATTCTTACTTCGTTTTTTCTTTTGCCTCCTCTTCTTTTTTTTTTTTTTTTTTTTGAGATGGATCTGACTCTGTTGCCCAGGCTAGACTGCAGTGACGCTCTAGAGTGCAGTCGGCTCACTGCAACCCCCACCGCCTGGGTTCAAGCAATTCTCCTGCCTCAGCCTCTCGAGTAGCTGGGATTACAAGTGCCCGCCACTGTGCCTGGCTAAATTTTGTATTTTGTTTTTTCTTTTTTATTTCTTTTTATGTATATTCTTCTCTAAACTGGTTTAAATTTCATATTTTTAGTAGAGACAGGGTTTCACCATATTGGTCAGGCTGGTCTCAAACTCCTGACCTCATGATCCACCCGCCTTGGCCTCCCAAAGTGCTGGGATTACAGGAATGAGCCACCGCACCCTGCCTTGCCTCCTCATCTTTATCTACTTTTAATTAAAGTTATCTAGCTATGTGTGTATCTATCAGGGATTTTAAATCCTTTTTTTTTCATATAGAACATGGAAAAATTAATAAATAGTAGAGCTGCCTGGCACTAACCACACATGTCCTTTGCACTCTCAGTGTGTGGAGAGATGCCTTGTTTTGTTTTGTTTTTTCATTTTGTACTGCTCAAACCTTGAAGTTTTCGCTGAGTGTGGGGCTCACACCTGTAATCCCAACACTTTGGGAGGCTGAGGTGGGCAGATCACCTGAGGTTAGGAGTTCGAGACCAGCCTGGCCAACATGGTGAAACCCCGTCTCTACCAAAAATACAAAAACTAGCCAGGCGTGGTGGTGCACACCTGTAGTTCCAGCTACTTGGGAGGGTGAGGCACAAGAATCACTTAAACCCAGGAGGCAGAGGTTGCAGTGAGCCGAGATCACGCTACTGCACTCCAGCCTGGGAGATGGAGTGAGACTCTGTCTCAAAAAGAAAAAAATTTAAAAAAAGGTAAATGAATTAATATCTCAAATGTCCTTTGAACTTTGGGGAGAAAGTTCCTCTCTAAAGCTAGCTTTCTTGTTTTCTGCAGGTTGACAGCAGAGACTGGGCCCTTAATGGGAACACCCTCTCCCTGGATGAAGAAACGGTCATTGATGTGCCTGAGCCCTACAACCACGTATCCAAGTACTGTGCCTCCTTGGGACACAAGGCAAATCACTCCTTCACTCCAAACTGCATCTATGATATGTAAGTATTATCCTCAGCGGCTGGGAGGAATCTATGCCTCAGAGCCCTGAGACTTAGGAGGGCAGTAGAAGGTGTTATTTTGTCTCAGATAAAGGCTGCTTCATCCGAATAACCATCGGTCCTTGCCATTGGCTTCAGGGTTATGACTTGAAACTCAAAATCTAAATAGCCACACTCTATGGCTTTGGCAATCTAAGAAATGGAAAGTGCTTTGAAGAGGAGAAATGCTATGGAAATAGTATACGAGGGGTTGCTGTTCTATAGCTGCTTTTTTTTGTCCTTCAGTTTTCTCATTATGGACAATTAAAGATAGTGTTATTTGAAATGATAGTAAAAATTGAAATTACTCTGCACAATGGAGAAGATGAGGGAGCCCCCCTTTTTTTTTTGAGATGGATTTTCCCTCTTGATGCCCAGGCTGGAGTGCAATAGCACAATCTCAGCTCACTGCAACCTCTGCCTCCCAGGTTCAAGTGGGTTATCCTGCCTCAACCTCCCAAGTAGCTGGGATTACAGGCGTGCACCATCGCACCCAGCAAATTTTTATGTATTTTTAGTAGAGACAGGGTTTCACCATGTTAGTCAGGCTGGTCTCAAACTCCTGACCTCAGGTGATCCACCCACCTCAGCCTCCCAGAGTGCTGGGATTACAGGCACGAACCACCACACCCGCCCAGGAGCCCTTTTATGACGTGAACGGAAGAAGGAAAATGAAGTCCTAAGCCTAGGGCATGACATCTCAGTGTTGGTAGAGACCTATAAAATCAGAGTCCCAATTATTTGATAATAAAAAGGAATGAAGTACTGACATATGCTACAATATGGATGAGAATTGTAGACACTATTCTAAGCGAAAGAATATATGATACCATTTATATGAAATGTCCAAAATATAGGAAATCCATAGAGATAGAAAGTAGATGAGTGGTTCCGTAGGGCTGGGGAGGGTGATGACAAGTGTCTGCTGATGGGTATGGGATCTCATTGTGATCTTGTTTTGGGGTGATGAAAATATTCTAAGGTGGGTGTCCTAAAATTAGATGATGGTGATGGTTGCAGAATTTTGTGTATATTTGTGGTATTCAGTGGTTGAAAGGCCACTGAATTATCTACTTCAAAAGGGTAAATATATATAAAGGAGTACCTATGTTAATACTCTGTATATAAATTATATATTAACAAAGCTGTTATTTTTTTTAAATCAAATAATCCTCTTAGAGTTTGAGCCTCCTCTTCCGTCTGCTCATTTAACCTCTTCTTGGAAACCTCCTTTGGTGTCGAGCTTACATTATCCACAAAGGTAGCTGTCCAGACAAATGAAATAGACATTACAAAATTAGCTTCTGGGCTCTGATGACTAGAAAGTTCTTTTTCTTTTTTTTTTTTTGGAGATGGAGTCTCACTCAGTCACTCAGGCTAGAGTACAATGGTGTGATCTTGGCTCACTGCAACTCCTGGGTTCAAGCGATTCTCCCACCTCAGCCTCCTGAGTAACTGGTATTACAGGCATCTGCCATCGTGCCTGGCTAATTTTTGTATTTTTATAGAGCTGGGGTTTTACCATGTTGGCCAGGCTAGTCTTGAACTCCTGACCTCAGGTGATCCGCCCACCTCGGCCTCCCAAAATGTTAGGATTACAGGCGTGAGCCACCGTGCCCAGCCCAGAAAGTTCTTTATATTGAGCCCAAATGGGTTTCCCTGTATTCGGCCCTGGGCCCTAATTGTCTCCCTTTCTTTCCTGTGTCCCATGTCAGTCTCTCTTTTACATGGTAGCCCTACAAACACTTTAGTAGTTTTTCCATGATCCCTGAACGTGTTCTTCCCAAAGCCAAACATCTCTGACTGTTCTCTAGATGGTATAATTGGGATTTTTTGTACCATCATCGTTGCTCTCCTTAGCTTGGTCTGAGAATGCCAGTTCTTGGGAGTGGTGAGCTGCGCGCAACCTTTTCTGCTCAGTTACAGCTTGCAGTCCCTCAGTCATCTTGCTTGCTAGCATAAGCAGAATCAGATCATGTGCATTTAATCTGTAGGAAAATTGCCAGGATTTGGAGGTTCCTCAAGAATGTCCCTTCCTGCATCCGTCAAATGGCTTAAAAATTTTCCTGGCAGTGATTTGGTCTCCTTGGCAGCCCGTAACAAGCACTGAAGCTACAACTTCTGTTTAAAGGATGGGTAGAAATGGCAAAGGACATGTGTCATGTGAAATGAAACTGACACTGTGATTAACTCCAAGGCTTTCCTGGCCAGGGTGAATTAGGCCAAAGCGTCATTCCAAGCTGCACACAGCTTAACAACAACCCTTTAAAGTGGTGGTAACAAACAATCATAAATGCTACTTAAGACTACTCCTTTAAAACAAACCAGGTTGTTGGTTTCATTGCAAGGGCATTATTTTTCTGACCAAAAGGAAGGAGACAAGACAAGGTTTCATTTGTACAAAATCAAGTCCCTGTACTCTGCAGGTTTTCATTTTGTTTATTGTTGTTTTTAATTTGTTTGCAAGCCCAGGGTGACCAAATCTTAAGTTATTTGGTGTGATAAGAAGAATACTCGAATAATAACCAAATATAAAATTCAGATACCAATTCATGGGGCATTCGTTTCCAAAATGATTGATATTGATATGTACACTTTTTTTTTTCTTGAGGTGGAGTTTTGCTCCTGTTGCCCTGGCTGGAGTGCAATGGTGTGATCTTGGCTCACTGCAACCTCCACCTTCCAGGTTCAAGCAGTTCTCCTGCCTCAGCCTCCCAAGTAGCTGGGATTACAGGCATGCACCACCACACCTGACTAATTTTTGTATTTTTAGTAGAGACAGGTTTTCACCATGTATGTCAGGCTGGTCTTGAACTCCTGACCTCAGGTGATTCACCTGCCTCGGCCTCCCAAAGTGCTGGGATTACAGGTGTGAGCCACCATGCCTGGACCTGATATGCACACTTTAACATAAACGAAACACTTCCATAAGCTGTTTTAACCGCCTTCTAGTACAAAATGCCAAATGGGCAAATAGATAAGAACTGCTTTCCTAGGCAACCTGTAGACAAGGGGCTAAACCAGTTTGGTACAGAGGTTCGGTTTAACTGCTAATTGTGTAGCTGTGGTTTACAGACCACTTACTCTGGGCTGGTCCTGTGCTAGATGCTCTTCAGGCATTCTCTCATTCAGTCTACCTAGAAACTCAGTGAGGCCACTACTATCATCATCTGGAATCAGACAGGAAAAGCAGGTCTCTGAGGCAGAGAGGTTAAGTGCTCTTAACCACTGTGCCTTCAGGCCATCTTTAACAATCAACACCTGAAATAATTCTTTCTTTTCAGTCTGCCTGTTATCTACACTCTGAAAATGATGATGATAATGAGCAGGAAAATGAAAGTAAAAGAGGATTATGAGAGAAGCTTTAGGTCTGGAAATTAAACACAGGGTCTATTTTTTGTTTTTGTTTTTGTTTGTTTTTGTTTTTCAGTGTACCAGAGCTGTATTTTAGGAATTTTTTTTAGTGAAATATGTTAATTTAATTTTTTTTTCAAGCCAGGGTCTCTGTCATCCAGGTTGGAGTGCAGTGGCCCAATATCAGCTCACTGCAACCTCTGCCTCTCAGGCTCAAACGATCCTCCCACCTCAGCCTCCCAAGTAGCTGGTACCAACAGGTGCACACCACCACCCCCGGGGCTAATGTTTTGTATTTTTGGTAGAGATGGAGTTTTACTATATTGCCTAGGCTAGTCTTGAACTCCTAAACGCAGGTGTCTACCCGCCTCAGCCTCCCAAAGTGGTGGGATTACAGGCATGAGCCGCTGCACCCAGCCAAGTGAAATATTTCAACTTAAGCAGAGTTGTGATTTTCATAAGGAATTCCTGAATCCACAGTCCAGGCATCTCGTTTGTGGTGGAGTGCAGGCTGATAATTCTGCTCACTTGTGTGTTCACATAGGCAAAACATGCATGCTCACAGGCAGGCAGTAGCCAGTATTAGTTGAATCCTACTTTGTGCCAGGTACTGTATAAGGTGCTTTCTGTATGTGATCCCATTTTGTCATGACAAAGACCCTGTGAGATAACTGTTACTAGTATTATCATGATTTTACAAATGAGGAAAGTGAGATTCAGAGATATGAGGTAGACTTTTCAAGAGGAAGCAGTAAAAATATGTGGCATCAGGACTCACACCAGAGTCTTCTGACACCAAGTTAAGTGTCCTTTCCACGGCCTCCCAAAGTGCTGGGATTACAGGCGTGAGCCACCATGCCCGGCTACCAAGCACCAATCTAATTTAGGGGCTGGAACCTTCTCCTTCGCTGTCTCACCAACCCTTTGTTCAAAATACGACTATAGACTGGGTGCAGAGGCTTACACCTGTAATCCTAGCACTTTGGGAGGCCAAGGAGGGCCGATCACTTGGGGCCAGGAGTTCAAGACCAGCCTGGCCAACATAGCAAAACCCTGTCTCTACTAAAAATACAAAAAAAATCAGCCAGGCATGTTAGTGCACACCTGTAATCCTAGCTGCTCAGGAGTCTGAGACATGAGAATCGCTGGAACCTGGAAGGTGGAGGTTGCAGTGAGCCAAGGTCGTGCCACTGCACTCCAGCCTGCGCAACAGAGCAAGACTCTGTCTCAAAAAAAAAAAAAAAAAAAGACTGTAAATGAATGAGATTGATTTGACTAGACACATATAAAGATCTTCCTGGCCAGACCTTACATATGTCCTTTCAGCAGCTGTTAGGTGAGCTAAGTCTATTTACTGCATATTTATCTGCCTGTTCTGCAGGGAGCTGTGCAGGTGAACGGGGCTGGGAGCCTTTGGCAAATGAACATAGCCATAGTGTTAGCCTCATTTCTGGTCCCGAGAGGACTTGTTATATAGGGAGGAGATACTGCTCCCTTCACAGGATGCTTCACAGGGAAATACTAAATAAGCAGGTTGGCAGAGAGGTCTAGACTTCCCTCTTGGGAAGAAGTCTTCACCTACTTTCATGCTAGAAAATCATATTTCCTTTCTATGTATAGGGTGGAATACAGAGTTTTTGTCTTT
>PVKP010023367.1:0-36375 GCA_004027715.1 Plecturocebus donacophilus | reverse complement strand
TCAAGATTATGTTCTTTGGCTGGGAATTGGGGAATTTTGCTTCTGCAGGCCTCAGTCTGAAAGCTTCTCCCACTTCTCCATGCAGGAGCTGCTGATGGGACCACTCAGGAGGCGACATTCTCAGCTTCTAGGGGACTTGCAGCCAGGGTTTCTTGCTCTGCTCATGGAAGTCTGCTCATGGATCAGGACAGGAGCTGCTTTCCCGAAACCAGGCCTGAGTCCATGCCCACATTTTAATGACAAGCTGGAGCCAAGTGCCTTTGCTGATTGGGAAAGCTATGTGCTTGTTAGGGGTTTTTTAGTCATAAAAAGCCTTTGCAGGCATTGGTCCCAGACTGTTTCCACCTTGGCCTTGGGATTCTGAGGTAAATAGTCTGCACACTGTTATCAGTGGTCTGAATATTCTGCCAGTGTATTAGGGCCTCTCCAGTGTGATCTGCTCTTGTGCAGAATCAATAAAAGACCTGCCTCTGTTTCAAAGACCTTGTGCCCCCAGAGACTGGTAAGCATATGTAGATATGAATGTTGACAATCAATCATTGACAAACATCTGAAACGTAGTAAAACCTTGTTAATCCACTATTGTAATTCAAAGCAACTGTTGTTTCCATCCTCCATTGTTCTTTAATGAAAATATAATATAACTCAAAACTGGCAATGGAATGTTTTTTGCAGGTCCCTGGCATTTCAAATATTCAAGACATTGCTCTAATTTTATTTTCCTGATTAAATAACATATTATTTTCCTATATCCACCACTCAAGTTCTCCCTAAGAAGTCTCATCATTGTTGGAGCTACAATTGCACTAGTGTTCTGATTAGAAAGCAGAGTCTCACATTGTCCAAAGAAATTATTAACATCTTCTAGAAATCTAAATGTGGATTATTGTCTCAATTTTACAAGAATTTTTCCAATTTAAAAAAATGGCATATATTTATGGCAGAAAGTTTTGAAAATAAAGAATAGCACAAAGGAAAACAAAAATATACCCATGATTCCACATGCGGAGAAAACACTGATTTATTTACCTCAAGGCTATGAAGATGTCAATCCAGACAGTCTCACTAATCTGCTTTTTATATTTATCCCAAAAATGATACTTTCTTATACTAATTAGAATCCAGAGTAGAGAATCTAATTATTATTGCCAACACCACAATGAAGCTTATTTTCCATGAAGCAGAATTCATAATAAATTAGATGTAGTTTACCTCCTAATTCCTGAAGTAAACAGAAACTCATCACTAGTTGGTCCCTCTGAGGATGTGAAAATAGAAGCTGAGCCCCAAGGACAACTTCATATGCTTAAATGCTGCACTGGGTGGATTGAGTGAAACCAGTAGTTCTCAACTTGGGGTGATTTTCTTTCCTAGGGGATATTGGCAGTCTCTGGAGACATTTTTGGTTGTCATAATTGGGTTGGTGGGGGGCACATGAGGGTGCTACAGGCATCCAATGGGTAGAGGCCTGGGGTGCTGCTAAACATCCTACAGTGCACAGGATGGCTCCACAATACAGAATGACCTAATCCCAGATGTCAGTAGTGCTGAAGTTAAGAAACTCTGAATTAAACTGACCCCATCCTTATTCACAGAGAACCACAATCTAAGAGGCTAAGAAAATACAGAGAGAACAATAGACCAATGGCTGACTACCTGCCCTTAGAATAACTTGGTGGGTGGACAAATATTCTGACAATGTAGCATAATGTTTAAAAGCACTGCTGTAAAGACAAAATGAGTGTAAAATAGTTTAGCAGCTGGCACATTGTAAGTAGCTCAGTAAATGGTCATTGCTATCATCATCAGCTAAACCCAGGAAATTTTGACACTTGACATCCAAACTTTGTGATGCACAGTTATGGATTCCCCTCACAGGAACAAGTCAATAAAGGGCTCTCATAAAAAAAAAAAAAAAAATGGAATGAGTGCTTTAAGAGTTCACTGGTGTTCTAAACAGGAGCAATGCATCATGTAGAATTGGTTGCCAGCATTCTGTAATCATAGTATAATCAAATGGTTTAAAAAATTCTTCAAACTATGGGCTGTTATCTGGATGCTAAGCACCTTCTAATGACAAATGCTAAATGAATTTGTGGTAAATATTGTAACGATATTCTATTAAACAGTTTTCTAGCCAAGTACATCTTTGGCTTTAGAATTCTAGACAGCTATCATCTGGCCATTTTTTCCAGCATTAACTAATCACCAGTGAAAAATACAAATGTCATTCACAAATCATATCAAAGACGGGAACAGCTGGAATCAAACTGAAGAGACTGCATCATTTTATCATTTTGACATTAATCATTCTACATGGATACCACAGGCAATCTGGAGCAAAGGATAATTTATTTTACAATGTAAAAGTTAACCATTTAGGCCTAGGAGACTCTCTTCCTACTGCCTCCTCTGAACCAAAACACCTCTGGAGACTCAAGTTCAAGGATTGCATGAAAATGTTTTATGAAACATCATTTATAAAGTGGCCATGCAAGCTAGGAAAAAAACCCAATATATACAAGGCTGAGTTTCCTGACAATCGAGATAAGGGGTCAGCAAACTACGACTTTTGAGCCAAATCCAGCCCATTGCCTGTTTTTCTGACTTAAAAAGCTCAGAATGACTTTTTACATTTTTTAATGGTTGGGAAAAAATCTTACTAATAATATATGGTGACACGTGAAAATTATATGAAATTCAAATTTCAGTTTCTATAAAGGAAGCTTTATTGGAACACAGCCACACCCATTTTCTTACATATTATCTATGGCTCCTCTCCTGCTACAAGGGCAGAGTTCAGTAGTTACAACAGAGATCATATGACCCACAAGTTTTAAAATATTTACTGCCTGGCCTTTTACAGAAAAAAATTTTGCCCACACTGATTTAGGGATCTAGAGACTCAATACTATATTTTTTTCTATGCAATAATTACAAACTTTACTGAAGATCTGTTGGGTTTTGCCTGCCTCAACAGTGCCCCCTAATCAAACAGCACTCCAGTAACCTTATGAGTAATGAACTTTCTTCCCTTGTTGTGAATGGTCTTGGTGGAAAAGTAATTTCCAACTCCACCTAGCTCATATGTCTGCTACTTACACCTTGGTGTCCCTCAACCTGTACCTGTGACTTCAAGGAGAGCTCCCTACAATGAATTTTTCATGTATTCGTTTGATAAATATCTATGGGGCACATTCTATTGTTCAGGCACTGTGCTAGGCTCTGCACAAGGTAAACAAAGTCTTAGCACTATGAACTATATACACCTAGTACAGATGATAAACAACCAAACAATTAAGTGGACAGGTAACTTCAGACAGTGATAAATATTACAATGAAAACAAAACTGGATATTTGACAAAAAGTGAGAGAAGTTGGCTAATGTAAATGGGTAGTCAGGAATGGCATCACTGAGGAGGCCATGTCAAACGCTGGCTGCCCATTCGCATGGACCTAAAAGCGTCAAGTTTACAGCTTTTAGCTCAAAAGAAATACCAAGGCTAAAGATAAAAAATTGGGCGTCATAAATGTGTCAGGAGAAATTTATCACTCATCACCTAAAGAGAGAGGATTGAGGAATAAGGAAAATGTATCCAAGGAAACCAGAGGAAGAAATGGTTTGAGAACAAGGAAGCAACTCTGATAAGGGAAAAATCAAGGGTGGGTCTTATGAGGGATATGCCAGCACTAGTTTGATGTAGATTGCTGGGTGTTACAGTTCCAATGGCAGGAGGCCCTGAGGGACAGTGGAGAAAAGACATCCCTTCAATGTGCAGTCAAGCAGGATGTCTCATTTCCTCCATTTTCCTGGGAAGATGGGTGGCCTGAATTGGTTTCAACACTGATTCATAAGTGGTGGCCAAGATCTCACTGGATGGTTCATGAGTGGAAGAAGCAAAAATAGAGGTATTGGTGACAAGGTTGGGAAATAATATACCCTGCTGATGGGCTTAGAACTTTTCATGTCACGTTTAAATGCTAGCCTGGCTACCCTACTGCAAAGTGTTCAATTTTCCAGAAATAGTGTGGCAGAAAGTGTAGCTGTCCAGCAAAAGTTTTTATACCTCCCTCCTTAGTATAGAGTTGTCACTAGGAAGTGGCCACTCAGCCAAAGGCTACATTTCCGAGCATCCCTTAATGGTTAGATGTGGTCAGTTGACTAAGATATGGCCAATGGAATGTGAGCAGAAGTGTTGTGCCCCAATTCCAGGCCTGGCGTATAAATCTCCTATATGGGACTCCATGCTCTCTTCCCCTTCCAGCTGGCTGGAATAAACATGACCCCCTCCCCTCTTCCCAGAGCAACCTTGGAAGTTCTGTGTTTAAGATGGCAGATTTTCTGTCATTCTGGGCCCCTGAATGTATGAGGCAGGAATGAGTGCCAACCTTTTCTTTTGCCCAATACTGTTTCATGATCAAAAACTAAATTTCTATTGCATTAGACCCAATATACATCATGGGACCTTTTGTTATAACAGTTATACTGCCCAAACTGATGCAAATCTGAATCCCAGATTAGATATATTCTAGGATGATCTGGCAGGCCACACTGCTATGGGCTGAATATTTGTGTTTCCCAAAACTTATATGTTGAAAATCTAATCCCCAATGTGATGCAATTTGGAGAGGCTGGCCTTTGGGAGATAATTAGGTCATGAGGGTGGAGTCCTCATGATTAGATTAGTACACTTATAGGAAGGGGCAGGAAAGAGCTTACGTTCTCTCTACTCTTTACTATGTAAGGAAACAGCAAGAAGGGAGGTATCTGCAGACCAGGAAGAGGGCCCTCACCAGAACCCAACCATGCTGGTAACTTATCTTGGACTTCCAGCCTCCAGAACTGTGAGAAATAAATTCCTGTTGTTTAAGCCACCCAATCTATGGTATTCTTTTATAGCAGCCTGAACCAATTGAAATATACACAAGCATTTATCAGCCACCTCTATCTGGCTAGCAAATTGAAGACTACATGTTGAAACTTAATCATGGGAGTGACTTCCTATCATCTTTGTCACATTTTATTGGTTAGAAGCAAGTCACTGTTGCAGCCCTCACCCAAGAGGAAGGGATTACACAATAGCATGAATATCAGGAAGTGAGGATCACTGGGGCCATATTAGAGACAGCCCGCCAGCCACACTGAGTAAAGCAAAGTAGTTGCAATAATGACATAAATCCTCCTCTTTTCTCCTTTGCAATAAACTGATTGCCTTGACATAGAGGAAACAGCAAAGAGCTAGCTTGAAGAAGCATTAGGGAAAATAGCATAAAAGAACAGAGTCCCAGGCAAAGGATGGGACTGCCACATTGGACAGATTTCCTGTTCAGATAAGCAAGATCTTTATCTGTTGACATGTTGAGATTCAGTGTGACCTTCCCAATGCTTCTTGCCTGTCCCTTTCCCCAACTATCTCATAAAACAACCAAAATAGTAAGACTCTAATCAGAAACAAGTAATGGTCAAAATCTGTCATTAACTTGAGATATATTCATCTATATATTTTTCATAATTAAACAATCAAATAATTTTAAATAACTTAGCAAAAAGTATGTTCGAATACTGAGAATTTTCTACTTTAGGAACAAAGGCAGGAGATCTGGAGCATCTGGCAACATTACTTTGTCCACGGCCCCAGCAGCAATTAACCTCTTTTGGTTATTATTATTATTATTATTATTATTATTATTATTATTTTATGGTTCTTGGTGTTAAAAAATGCTTAACTAGGCTAAACCATCGGTAGAATATGAGGAACTCAAATGAGCTTTCTCTAAATTATTTGAGGATGTTTCGAAGCCCTTCTGTAACACCAGTATTATGAGGATCAACTGAAGTGAAAGTGGAAATGAACTATAAACAGTGGAGTGTTTTGCTAACTTTCAAAAGTTTTCAAATTAAAGCTGGTGAGGAAGCCTGATCCATTAACAGGTAAACCCAGAGCCATTCTGATTAAAACTTGGCTGGGTACACAGAACTCCCTTTGCATGGCCCCTTTACTTCCCACAAGTGGGCGTTAAAGATGTTCTTTGGAATGGATTTGAAAACCTCTGGGCTAACACAGCTGGAGGGTACTCTTCATTTATTTTTTTGTGTGCTTAACCTGCAAGGCAAACTTGGTCTGCTTATTCACCCTGAGGACACTGACAGGCCAATGGTTGTCAGAGAAGACCTGAAAGTTTCATTCATAGAAAGATATCTTGGAAGAGATTGGATGCTTTGGAGTTAAGAGTCAGCCCCACTGTATTCCAAAAGGAAATAGAAGCAGGGGCTCCATTGTTGCTTAACTTCTAAGTGGGTAGAGTTGGAAGAAGGATGAGTTATAGAAAGAAATGCTTTGGAGGAGATCCTGGAAGACACCACTCAAAATCAATTCTGATCCAGTCTTGGAAGCACACATCTCCAGTTTCTTAAGAGAGACACTTTCAGAACCTAAAAAGCCACATTAGATAAAACATTTTAAGAAACTGTGGGAAGCTACCCTGTTTGGATTTTTGCAACTATATGTCTGAGTGGGCTCCACCAATTCATATTGTTGCTTCTCTTTGAATTCACTTTGTTATTTTCAAAACATATATATTTTCAAATTTCTTACTACTTCGTATAACATTGCATTTTGTTTATGTACCGAAAATTTAAATCATTTCAACAAATTTATGGAATCCTTCCTTGTCACACATTTTCTCTGTGTTAGTGGTAATAACTGTATTTCTTGATAAAGTCAAATTAAGCATTATTCAATATAAGCATTTTCCCAAAGAAAAGAACTTTTATAGCTGAGTTTAACTCAAACATTTGTCTGCTATTTTATCTAGTTAATAATACTGACATTTTACTATATCGTTGCATTAGAGCATGAAACTTTCTGTCTTATTTTCGAAAAGCTATTTTAGTACTTCATAAAAGTAATTCTATACCACTGGGACATGGTGAATGCAATGAAACAATCAACCACTCAGTGAGAAAGGGACCATTGCAAGCCCCTAATCATTATTTTAAATGGAGCACATTTTAGACCTCTCACCTCATAGAGGTAATCCATACTTTTTACAATAGGTTCCTCATAATATTTCTAATCAAAAACTCAGTGAAAGTAGTTTTTTTTTTCCCTGTATTGCTTTATTTTTAAGAGATTTCTCTCCCTTCCTACAGGTCAAGGTAGATGTGTTGACTTTTCTAAAAGAATATCTACCTCGCTGTGGCAGATTCTGTTTTTGTAAAGATGACCACAACTCTATTTCCTATCCCACATGCACTTCTTAAAATGTGTCTTAGGCTCTTCTCCCATCAAAAGGTGGAAGTTTGCATTCCTTCATCTTGAACCTCAGTGGGCTTGTGACTGCCATGATTTCCAAGCCTGGTTATTTTAAGGATAGTAAGTCTTGGAATCCAGACACCATGTTGTGAGGAAGCTCAAGCAGCCACACAGAGAGGCTACATGTAGTATTCTGGTCCCAGCCAGAATCACCTGCCAGACATATGAGTGAGTGAGCCTCAAGATGATTCTAGCCTCAGCTGTGGAGTCACCACCATCCCTGCTAATGCCACCCAGTCTTTGAATCTTCCCAGCTGAGGCCTAGATATTGTGGAGTGTGGATAAGCCATCCTTCTGTGCTATTTCCAAATTCTTGGCCCAAAGAATTGAGAACATAATAAAAGGATTGCTTTACAGCACTAAATTTAGGGTGGTTTGTTAGGCAGCATTAGTGACAAGGAACACTGACTTTCCCTTTGGTTGTTAATTTAATGACATAGAGATATTGTCCTTTCAGCACTTGAGTATATACTGAGCACCCACAATATCCCAGCCACTGTGCAGGCACTATACATGTGGAACATTACATTCCAGGACTTCAGTTTAGCCAGGAGATTGCTTGTAAATCAGATAGAGCAAGAATGGTTAAATGACATGATAAGTTTGCAGGACCTAGGCAAGAGTTTAAATAGATGCCTCTTCTCTTCCTGTCCCCAGCTCCATCACAAACTACAAGGGGCCTCAGACACATAAGAATGGACACCTTGTCTTACATGTCAAAAGTCAACTGAACTCTAAATACTCTGCAAACTGCCATTCCCTTGGGCAACTCTCAGGACTGGGAGTATGCACAGCAGCATAGCCTGTCCCCCACCCTTGAATAGACAAGGAACATCAGGCAGAATCCAAGTAGGCTCAGAAGTGGGCTTGGGACATTTGGACAGTGAATTCTTAGGTCTAGGTTACAAGGAGTATGTTCTAGAAGGGGACTCTTTATCTACTTAGCTCAACAGAATCCTGGGCTTGGAGAGAGGTGTGGACAGAGGAGGACCCTTGGAGCTCGAAGCCCAGGAGTAGAGCCTGTCTCCTGGGTCTAGGAGAAATACACTGAAGGTACAAAGCAGAAGTGTCATTCTCGCTTAGCCAATTAGGAAAGGTCTAACGGACTAGATGACGCTTGCATTACATTTTGAAAGATGCATTTGTCTGGAAGTGTGATTGCTTGGCATTGATGTGGATGCTAGTATTGGTATTATTCAGTTTAACTGACTGACAGACAACCAGATGGTTGACGAAATAAATTCCTTTTATAGTGGTTTTTGCACAAGGTAGAAGTCACACTGTGAACACAAATGATCATCACAGGAACCTGACTTTGCAATTGTGTACCTGAAGTAGCCTCGGGACTCTCACTACCATTTGTGTGTGCAACTTTATGAAGGCCAATTAACCTCTCTGAATTTGGAAAAGGATCTTATGAGCCTTGTGCCAGATATGCATATCCATAGGCAAACAGACTGAAAATTCTTTACAGGAAGATATCATAAAAATGCACTAAATAAGTACCAATTGTTTATTGCTCAAAAGGAAAGCAGCATCACAGAACCAAATCAAATCAAATCAAAACTTAGACATTATTGACTGCCCTTCAGGTTAAAGAGTAGTGTCTACACTCTGTCAGAGGTCAGCAAATGCTTTCTGTAGAGGGCCAAAAAATATATTTTTGGCTTTTCTGACTATATGGTCTCTGTCACAATTACTCAATACTGCTATTGTAGTGCAAAAGCAGCAATAGACAATATATAAACAAATGGACATGGCAGTGTTTCAATAAAACTTCATTTTCAATAAAACTTCATTTACAGATATAAGCAGAGAGCTGAATTTGGCCTAGGGGCTGTAGTTCGCCAACCCCTGCTCTATATTAAGAAATGATATCTGGGGTCATTCCATTCTGCTAAGCAGTGTGAAAAATTTCAGTCATTATGTTAAAAATAAGGCCAGGCTCGGTGGCTCACTCACGCCTGTAATCCCAGCACTTTGGGAGGCCAAGGCCAGTGAATCACGAGGTCAGGAGTTCGAGACCAACCTGGCCAAATGGTGAAACCCTGTCTATACTAAAAATAGAAAAAATTAGCTGGATGTAGTGGTGGGCACATGTAATCCCAGCTACTCAGGAGGCTGAGGCAGGAGAATCGCTTGAACCCAGGAGACGGAGTTTGCAGTGAGCTGAGATTGTGCCACTGCACTCCAGCCTGAGCAACAGAGTTGAGACTCTGTCTCAAAAAAAAAAAAAAAAACCTAAGTAATATGTCTCCAATCTTGAGTAGGACCTCCAAAATGTGCTATAAATAATCAGCAATATTAATGGACACTTTTGCCTTTTTTTGTGAGATGATTTATTTTCACCTGAAACAAAACATCTATCATCATTAGTTACAGCACAGGTCATTACAATTATGTGCTTATTGAGTGAATCATAAAGGATAAATATAAAAGAACAACATGAAAAGGAAACAATTTTTTCTAAAAATAAAAAACTATTTTTAGTTCTGAGATTACTTACTTCTCCTCAGAATGTCTTTTTTCCTAAACTCATTTTCATCTCCACAGTAAGAGCTATCAAAGCAGTAAGCGTGATGTATTTTTAAAAAATTAAAAATATTTGTGTGCAAGAAACATAAAGTCATGGACATCAAAAAAATCATAATCTAAAAGAAGAAATAAAATAAGAATGAAAACTACTGTAATACAAGACAGACCAAGACAAGCAAACAGAGAGATACAGCTTCTCAAGATGGGAGGAGCCCTTAAATCCATCTGGCCCAATCCTTTCCCTATGCTTGGATTGCTTTATTACATCCCTGAAAGGGAGAGCTTTCAATTCTTTGAAGATGTATTGTCTTCTAGGGACTCTGCCTGGTCAGGAAAATGCAGTTCTTGGCAAGAAAACGGCACTGGCAGGCAAGCAGGCAGTGCTAACGTCACAGGAGAAGAGGGGACCGGGACAGCTGTCACAGAGGCATTGCATTGTGTTAATGGCCCATACCCGGCATGAAAGACCTGGGGCAAGGAAAGCAAAACCAGTTCTAGATCCCATCACTAGTGGACTTGAGATAGATGAGACAGTCTCGATCCTGATCAGGGCTGGTCCAGAAACCTCTCAGGAAATAACATATTATGGCAGCTTCATGAGCAGGCTGGAGAAGAAAGGCAGGGCTGACAGTGGGTGACAAGGACTTCTTATTCCTGACAGTTTGGGGCCAATAAGTTTCATTGATTCTTATAACTCCTTGCGTGGCTGCTTGGAAGGATTAGCAGTTTGCATGGAGAAGGTTCCTGTTTAGTGTGGCACTTGAAATCTCCAGAATTGGAAATAAGTTCTCTGAGCATAATTTTATGCAGAGAATATATTTCACACCACTTAAGGTTAAAATTTGCTCTGCCAATAGCCCATACTACCCTCTCCATTCTCATTTCCATAGTGCTATTTTGACTCACTGTGTAATTTTTAGCTGGTTCTTTAATTTCTCTGTGCTTTAGTCTTCTCATCTTAAAAAAACAAGGGGAAAGCAATTCTTCCTCACCTCATAGGGTTGTTGGAAGGATTAATAAACTCATGCCTATAATGTACTACTGTAGGCAGCTGTTGTTTTTGTTGCCCACACTTCAACTACTCTGTACTACCAAATTTTCATGAGCCACTGTATTAGTTATCTATTGCTGCATGACAAAGTACCAAAAACATTGCAACATAAAACTATACATTTATTAATGCACAGTTTCTTCAAGTCAGGAGTCTGGGCGTGGCTTAGCCAGATTCACTGTTTCATGTTCTGTCATAAATCTGTAATCAAGTGATCGGCTTTGGCTGGTTCTCATCTGAAGTCTTGGCTGAGGAAGAATCTGCTTCCAAGCTCACCTAGATGACTATTTCCAGGATTCAGTTTTTTTGAGAGTGGTTGTAATAGGGATCTCCACTCCTCAATGGCTATTCGCTGAAGACTACCCTCAGTTCCTGGCCATGTGGGTTCCTCCAGCACAGAAGCTTGCTTCATCAAAATGTGCCAACCAAGAAGGCAATAGAGAGAATCTGCTAGCAAGATGGAAGTCACTATCTCATGTGACCTAATGACAGAGGTGATATTCCATCATCTCTACCATATTCCATTGGTTAAAAATGAGTCACTAGGCCCAGCACACACTCAAGGGGAGGAGATTATACAGAAGCATAAATACCAGGAGGCATGGATTTTTAGGGGCCGTTATAGAAACTGTCTACTACAGGGACCAATCCTCCTTCACTCTCGGCCCATAAGCTTTGGGTGGGTCTGACTCCCGTGATTCAGAAGTGGGTCATGTGATTAGGCCTCAGCCAATCAGAACACCACATTCCCCAGACTTTGTGATTGGTGATTAGATCCAGGATAGGCACATCACCCATTCAGCATCAATAAGATTCTGAAAAGGCACTTCTTACTCTTCTCCATGGGCTTGAACCTAAGAGAGTGCAAGTCTGAACCTGCTGCCACCATCTTGCTATCACATGAATTTTGAGGTGAAACCAACACAAAATAGATGGAGCTAAGAGATAGCAGGTGATAAAAGGAGGAGGCAAAAGAGATTGCTGGAGAGCTAAATAATTTAATAGAGCTGGAAACATTCATCTAATATGATAAGGCCACATGTGCACCTTTCCATCTTCAGCCCTTTTTAAAAGCTGAGCTGAACACAAAATGTCTTATTTTTGATTTTTAAAAAAAGTACCAAATCTCCCATTTAACAAATAAAAAAGCAGTGTACATTACTTGGCCAAAGTAGACACAGCCTAAGATATTTTAATTTCTAAAAATAAAGTTACATAAAATCCTCTGAGGTGTTTGCCAGTTGATATTTAGAACTGAGGATTTGAAAATAATCAGCATCCATGAAAAGGAATTTCTCCCTCTTTTTTCTTAAAATGCTTTTTTGACCAAAAGTGTTTCATAGACTGAACTCTCTAATGAAGGAATATTTATATGACATACCAAAGCAGATGTGAGTCTCGTTTTATGAAATCTAAACCCAGATGGTCTTTTTTTTCCATTGTCTTATGTAATTTATATGAAAGCAGAACATGAAAAAAATTCAAATGTAATTTCTTTTCCACCGTTTATGCTTAATGGCCCTGTAATCACTTTCATGGCCTCAGTTTCTCTGCTGAGTCTCCAGAGGTTCTGTGGATTAGTTTATGTCACAGAGGTGCTTTACAGCAATTGAAAATGCCCAGCAAGAGTGGAAATGTCTGTTATCATGAAACATGCATTTCCAATTTAGGTTATTCCACCATGTGTCCTCTGTAGAGTCGAAAATACTCTTCTAATTTGAATCAGCCCAGAGGGCATAAACTAAAAGAAAGACCCATAGATGGAAAAAAAATAAATAAAATAAGACTGACCCTGAACTCAACTTTTTAAAATGAGTTTCCTTGGGGAAGATTCTATGTCGTTTGGTCATCTATGGGGAAATGGAAAAGAGGATTGAGGGATGAAAGAGAGGAGGACACAAAAGGCTCTGAGAGGTGTCTAGGAATTTCTTTTTGCTTGAGGATTCCTGGAATATGACGGAGAGAGGGTTTAATTTTTCTACTTGGCTTAGTGACAGTTTCTGCCACCTTCCCAGACATTACCTTGACAACCAATTTGTGCTATGTTCTTGAGAATTCGTTAGCAGGCTCTGAACAGAATAACTACACCCATTTAGTTATCCTCTATTTAAAATTGTATTTGTAATGTTGGCTTCAAACACTCTAAAGGGCATTTGGAGCTCCATGGATTACGTGGAATTGTACTGTGTAATGTAGTATATTTGCCAGCACCTCATAAATTGTACAGTATTCATATATTCACAATGTAGAGATACCTGGGATTCTTTTTGAAATTAAAAATGATTTTCTACTCATTTCTCCTTGAATAGAATTCCCCACATTCCCAAGCATGGCTGAGTGAGTGAGTGAGTGAGGACTGAATTCAACATTGAGTTCCTCCACCAAATAGTGACCAGATACTTTGAAGAGATTTGGAAAGGAGAGAATCAGTGATTTGGGATCCCAAACAATGATAGGTAGGTACAGGTAGGGAAGTCTGAGCAGCCCAAAGAAAAGTAATATCACGGCCCTGGGCACCTGGGGTCTGGAAATTTCCACAAGCCAAGTAGAGCTGGCATTTGGATGTTTTCCTGAGGATAAAATTCTCACTGCATTTCACTCAAGGCACTTAGTGCTTTGTATTTTCCTCATTGTGCTTCTAAAACTAAATGCAAAAAAAAAAAAAAAGAAAGAAAGAAAGAAAAAAGCTTTTCCACATTTGCAAGGAGCAGCTAAGAGGCAACAAGAGAGTTAAAAAAAATTTTACACACCATTAAACTTCAAGTTCCTCATAGCACTGTGAGCCTTTATGACAGATGCTCAAAATATGTGCAGCCTGAATAGTGCCGGAGGATTGGGTCAAGTCCTCCATCATTTCACTCTTTTTTAAGTTTATTTTTTCAGGAGATGGACCTTAAAATGTCTTGTATTTCCCCTTCACCAAGTCCGTCCTTCCGACAGCACCTTGATTCTCCTGACAGCATCCTGTCAGCAAATATAAGTCAGTAGAAGCCATTTCTACCCAGTAGGTCCTATGACTCCTTCCAGATCCGAGCACCAGCAGGGCTGCATTCACTTTCCCTGGCTTAGAGGCATTCCCATTGGATTTGACTGTGAACTCAGAGTCCCAGGGAAAAATTATGTGAATATTCCCAGCATGCGATTACTTTTCCTATGGGCTCACAATGGAATAAATGGGCCCAGGTCTCTGGGGAATCATGAAAATAAATAAAAAGCACACGAAGCGCCAGGGGTCACTGGGTGGACTCTTATGCTTTGTAAATCTTGGTGAATTTGAAGCAAATAGTCATGCCTTTGGTGAACTGTCCATCCAACAGATCAGGATTTTCTGCCCAATTGTGATTTAACTGTACACAACCAATATACCACTTTTTATATTTATTTAGATGCTACTGCATGCTGCAGTTTCCACATGGATGCCGTGATGTCACCACAGTGACTATTATACCCACTGGCCCACCATTAGAAAGAAACTTACCTCTTCTTCCAATTGCAGAAGAAACGAGGACATTTGGCAGTCGGATGATTTATATCTCACAGGCAGCTTCACATATTTTTGGAGTTACATCAGTGACTAAAACCACACAATAAATACCTCCAGATTCAGTGAACTCTTAATTTTTTAAAATCACAAACCTTCAAATCTAAGAAATATTTTGGTCATTTCCATAAAATACAATTGATTTTAATAACTAAATTACCCCCAAAGAGAGCCTTAATGAGTACCACTGCTTCCCCTAAATGTAGAGTATCATTCTGAATTTTAAGATCTTATAAACATAAAGGTATCTTCTTTAATCGTTTTTCATGTTAATCATTTGCCTTGTATGTTTCAGCAGCCTGCCATTTCCATAGCAAATGCATTTCAGTAGTGAAACCATATTTTCCCCATTAGAAATTTTGTTTTAAACAAAGCCTCACCCATAAAAGAAAAGATAAGCATCTAATTGGAGAACCCTGAGAGTTTCGAGCTAGAATTTTTATCACGCAGCTTATTGCCTTCTTTGGATAAAAATGTCTGGATGTCTGCACACAAAAGCAGACTGCTCTCTGCTTATCATGTTTTTAACTTTAATCTCTGCTATAAAAAAATGCATTGTTGGCCCCTTGAAAAGCTTCCATCGTCAAAAGGGAATATAATAACCTTTCCTGCTTAGAGGCCAGGTGTCCCGCAGTAACAAGCCATGGTGATAGAGTGGCTTGTTGCCTCTGCGGCTATGCCTTCGTGATATCGCTGGGTTGTAGTCAAGACACTAACAACCTTGGGATAGAGAACGGCTGAGCCAAGCACACCGTCTCACACAATGGGGTTGGGCTGTGGGGGAAACTGCTGGAATACTTGAGAAATACAATAAGCTTGATCTCTCGTGTGGGAAAATCCATGGTGTTTAATAGCTTCATAAAGTGGCTTGCTTTTGTCTCTGTATATAAAGTCCCCAGTAAATTCTTACATTACCACCATTATAAAACGCAGCAACGGAAACATTGAGCTATGCTATTTGATCCCCAGTGGCAAAGGTTAGGAAGAACCAAAATTCATAACGATTTCCAAGGAAATACTATTAGGGTGTAATTTAAGGAAGTTTTGTGGCCATAATTTTCAGTGTGGTGCAGAACGTGCTTTCGTGACATACACACCCCCACCAAAACGGTAATGCTTCACGATGAAATTGACAAGAATAAAAAAGATGAAAGGTCAGTAGGGAAATGAAGAGTATAATCATTTGCGCCAATTGGCTCCGCCACAGGAGTTCTAGAAAGGAGACCACATGTTTTTAGATACGATTCTCATGCGGAAGGTTCCATTCTCCACTCTGAAAGAATGCTGCTTTCTGTGTAATTTCAGTGTATATCTTCAGCCTGTGATTTGAGGCTGAGACAAGCATTTCCATTTAATCGTCATGGCTATTGCTCACCCGCAGTGGACATTTATCTTGATGTAGAGTCCTGCTAGTCACTGACACATAAATGAAAGTAGTAATCCAGATTTTCCCCAGGTTCAGTCCTTAATTCATGGATGGGCAGTAACTGCACTGTGTGACAGGGACACTCAATGGGGAAGTGAGCACAAACTCTCGTAAGGATACTGGCATGATAAAACTCAGGGAAATGTTCTGCTACCCACTAATTTGGGTAGCAAGGTCTTATGGTTATTTAACTACCCAGCTTAATATAGGATTGCCTAAGTGCATTAATTTTCTACTAAATAAAATGCTATAATATATATTTAATATTGAACAATAAGTATTCAATAAGCTTCATAAGTTTAAAGCACACATTCTAGACCGGACTCAGTGGCTCACACCTATAATCCCAGCACTTAGGGAGGCCTAGATCGGTGGATCACCTGAGGTTAGGAGTTTGAGACCAGCCTGTCCGACATGGTGAAACCCCGTCTCTACTAAAAATACAAAATTAGCCGGGTGTGGCGGCATGCACCTGTAGTCCCAGCTACTCAGGAGGCTGAGGCAGGAGAATCTCTTGAACCTGGGAGGTGGAAGTTGCAGTGAGCCGAGATCCAGTCACTGCACTCCAGCCTGGGTGACAGAGCAAGACTGTGTCTAAAAAAAACCAAAATACACATTTTATTTGATAGTCTGGAAGAGAGACCAACAAATCTTGTTTGCAAAGGACCAGATAATAAATATTTCGGGTTCTTCAGGCTTCTCTGTCTCAACTCCTCATCTTGGCCATTGTAGCACAAAAGCTATCACGAACAACATGTAATCAAATTATGTGGCCATGTTCCAATAAAACTTCATTTACGGGCCGGGTATGGTGGCTCACGCCTGTAATCCCAGCACTTTGGGAGGCCGACGTGGGCGGGTCACGAGGTCAAGAGATAGAGATCATCCTGGCCAACATGCTGAAACCCCATCTCTACTAAAAATACAAAAATTAGCTGGGCATGGTGGCATGTGCCTGTGGTCCCAGCTACTCGAGAGGCTGAGGCGGAAGAGTCGCTTGAACCCAGGAGGCGGAGGTTGCAGTGAGCTGAGATTCGCCACTGCACTCCAGCCTGGCAACAGAGCAAGACTCCATCTCAAAAAAAAAAAAAAAAAACTTCATTTACACAAACAGTCCTCAAGCTGGATGGGCCTGAATTGGCCATGGTTCTTCAACTCCTGGTCTGGAACAGCCCTGTCCAACAGAAATATAATGTGTCATATAGTTAACATTACACTTTCTAGTAGCAGCTTTTAAAAACGTTAAAAAGAAACAGAATTCATTTTGATTATATATTTTATTTAACCCAATATATCAAAAATCTTATTATTTGAACAAAGAATCAATATAGAAATTATTGAGATTTTTATGTTCTGTATTTATACTAAGTCTTTGGAATCAATATGTATTTTACAATGATAGCACATTTCAATGTTGACTGGTCATGTTTCAAAAGGCTCAACAGCCGCAAGGACTAGTGGCTACTATTTTGGACAGTGCAAGGTTTGAAGCTTTGCCACAATTGTCAACAGTCTCCTAATAAGAAGATGTTGTCCTCTGCTATTGCTGACTGATGAAATTAGAATTAGTGCTGTGAAATGCTGAGCGGGATCCTTCTCCGGAACTGGAAGCTAGGACCCACTGTCTGGAAAAGTTGAGGTTCTCCTAGGCTAAGCTCAGAGGGCCACCAACTCGGGGAGCACACCGAGAGGGCCTCTGCTAGCAGAATGGGCATAACATCCCCTAATTTCAGAAGATGTCAAAAAGATCATTCTGAGGGATGTAGGTTTAAAGACAAGCTACTCTTCTCTCTCCAGCAAGGGGTAGGGCCTCTAGACCAGAATTCTTCTCAAAGCCAAGGAGAAGTGCTCCCTGCAAAAGTCTCACAACTGCCTGCAAGATGGGAGCTGAACATTCTATTCCTAAGTGGAATAATTTCTTAGCTACCAGACCTTCAGCCATCTCCGCCCAGGTTCCAAGAGTAGAATGGGGAGCTCTAAGGAGAGGTGAAATATTCAGATGGACAGAGAGAGAGAGGGAACAGCTCCTGATAGGTTTGAAAGATGGACCCCACCTGTGCCTATCAGCACCTAAACTGGTTTTGCTGGGAATTAATTGGCATTAGAGTTGCAGGCTTACCCAGAGCAAAGGGCAAAGAGGCATGCTTATCGGAGAGACTGATGCTGTTAGAGCCGCAGGCTGCAGTCAAAAGCTTGCCAGTAGCTGCTTGAGGTGGTCACTAGGGCCACAACCTTAACCTTGGGCTGCAGGGAAGAAGAGCTGTGAACAGACTCGGATAGTGTGGCCTCACAGTGCATACAACTATATCTTCTCAGCCAACAAGAGACTGCTAAAATAAACGCCGGAGACAAAAGTCATGAAATTAGATTGAATTGAATATTTGCAGAGCCCACTGTCTGGGGAGAGCAGTATGCTGGTTAGCAGTTATTACAAAGAAGAAAATCATTTGATCTGTGTCCTATGGGGCAGGCCTTCTCCAATAACTTGGTCTCCACCAGGAGGGATTTTTGCTCATTGGATATGGGTAATTGGAAGTCTGCTATAATTATAAAGGCTTGAGAAACTGAAACCATTATGGAGAAACTTTTCCGTACAAGTGAAAGCTGTGGCATTAAAGGCGAGACAATTTGAGATTGCATTACTGCTGAGAGAGAGAAAAGCAGCCATTGACATTGTGGAGCTGATGGGCTCTCACAGTTGGGCCTGGGTGTTCTGTTGCATGTGAACATTTTCACCAAGCATCAGCCTCAAACAAGGCCACTCTGTCACCATGACAAAGCAAGAATCCTCCGTAACCACGTGTGAACATAAACAAAACAAGAGCATTATTCGAGCCACAAAATACACAATATTTCCCTACCCCAGCTGATGTAAGTGACTGCTGCTTCTTTGCCAATTACAGCTTTGACCTTGTTCTAGTCCATGTCCTAGTCTTCCCTCCTCCTATATAAGATTTATTGAGATACCCAGTTATAGAATTACCACTGCTCCTTTAAGATGATGTGATCCAGAGCAAAGTCTCTGGCACCCTTACATCTTCCCCAGAGTCACCCAAGGTGAATTCACATCTTATAATAAGTGTGCCAGTGGTATCAGAAGATTCAGCATGTTGGCAGACTCACAGCTAAGAGGTATTACTGTGAAAGAATACACAGCAAAATCAGCAAAGGGAAAAGGTACATAGGATGAATTTTTAAGGAAACCAGGCCCAAGATCCCAGCAGAGTCACATAGGATGTGCTTAAATTCTGCAGCATCGAGTTGTGACAATATTGTGAAATACTGTTATCAGGGAAGGTCATTAGAGACTCAGTGCCCAGTGTTTTATTGGGGGCTAACTACACAGACACTCTCTGCCTAGCACAAACCAAAATACCAGACTTCCAGAAGGAAAATAGGTGTTAGCATAGACCACATTGTTTGTACAGACACTTTAGGTACAGTGGGCTGCTCTTATGAGTTAGGGAATGGTGGGAACATTCCCCAAATCCAACTTCCCAGATATGGGAAAAGGGTCAACCTAGCAAGCAGGCCTTTGAAAGCAGTCTCAGGCTTGCTATGTTAGCTCTTTTCTGCACAATAAGTCTTTTATAGCACCCTCTTCCTTAAACGTTCCACTGTTCCCCAAGGTGTGTGTTCTCCCTTGCTACAACAAGTAAGAAATTCAACTTGTTCAGCTACAGATATGCTCTTAGAGGTCTTTGGCTGAAGGACATTGACACTGTCCAGAGTCAGTCCGCATGGGTATGTACCAGGAAAACCCTGAAATCAGTTCTGATCTGTCCAGTGGAATACCTAGAAGACCTCCCAGAGTGGGACAGCAAACCTGACCAATCAGCAAGACCATGGGCAGCAGGCAGTATGATGTCAATGGATAAAGCAAAATGAGCCCACTCTGTGGCTGTGAATATACACCAATGAACTGTCAATCAATCAGTATATATATATATATATATATATATATATATATATATATGTATGTATGTACACACTGAGCACCTACTATGGATAGGGCTTTGTGAAGGCTGGGGTGGAGTGAGGGTGGGGGCCTCAGGCTTTTTCGCTGCAGGGAGGGAAATAAGGCATTCAGTAATAAGAAGATAAATAATAAAAGATTTAAATGGTCACAATATACAAGATGCACATGGCAATGACTGCTAAATGAGGAATAGGGAAGCTGGATAATAAGTGTCGCCAGAGCTGCATGCCTAGGATATATCATCTGCCTTGACCCTTGTAGATATTTCCTGAGGTAGACATTGCATTCAGTTCATCCTGGCTAACTGGGTGCCCACAAGGACAAATCACTTGCCCAAGGTCACACAGTAGGCGGCAGAGCTGGAATATGATGCCAGAGCCAACCGACTGGAAATCCTGCACTCTGGGAATCTGCATCAGCTCTTTCCATTCTGCACCTCCTATCATGCCATGTCATAGGGAAAGTGGGTAATGGGAGCAGAGGTATGGATGGAAGAAAAAGCTAGGTCTTTGTGGAAGAATGTCCCAGGCAAGTCAAACTCAAGTCAGGGAACTTGAAGAGGAATTTATTTTAAAGTTGCAAGTGTGGCTTGCTGATAGGCTCAATGGGAAGGCTGTGGACATAAGCCCAGAAAACTGGGGGCTTAGGGGTAAGAACAAGGGGGGTCTGGTTAGCTGACAGCAAAGCCTGGTATATCCACCCCACTTTTCTGATTTCCTTTAACCCCCTTCATATGCTCATCCCCTTGTCAGGGAGGGCCCCGCAGCTCAGGAAGCACAGACCAAGGTGCTGAGGGCTGACTGCAGTGGAGCTGGAGCAATGGAGTGCAGTCACTGCCCTCAAGGGTGTTGCAAACTAACAGGGGAGCAATAATCATGTAAGAACAATAACAAAGGCAGTAGCCATGTAACAGTGCTCATAAAATGCTCACGGGGGTAACAAGAAAGGAGCAATTAGTCCCACAAGAGGAGCACAGGAGAGCTTGATAGAAGTGTCTATATTGCCTGCGAAATGCTCTATTTCCTCACCTCTTTGGGTCTTAATTCGCAAACCATACTAAAAGCTATTCAAGCGTAAGGAGTGTAATTTCCAGCTTCACAGAAAGAAATACTAGGAATTCCTTTCTGTGGGAATGCGTGCTGGTGCCAAGGGGAGACATCTTCAGTTTGATTAAAGCCCCCTTTCCCTGAGAGAGTGTGTCTCAGCGTCCTGCCCAGCACAGCCATGGAAGTCAACTGTAATTGACACAAGACATAAAATGTATTCTTCATTGCTAGCCTAGGCACATTACAGAAAAAATAAAAGTTTGCTGCTTTGAATCACTGGCATCTCATACATTTTTCTTAAAACTCAGATTAATAAAATCCAAAATCTTTCTCTTCAAGTTAACTATTATATTTTTATTGGCAACAGTAATATCCTTCAGTAATTCAACTGAATTTGGTGAAATTGTTTGATCTACACCAAAAAACTAGGAACTTTGGCATGTAGCCTGTAAGATGATTTCATTAGTCCATTTTAATCATTTAAATCATCATGTCCCTGTTTTAAATTCTTTAACTTTGGATTCATATAAAAAGTTTCTTTTGGAAACTAGATACTTTGTGCTATTTCATGGAGTATTACTTTTACTGTTGTGAAACTTAAAGCCCTTGCAATTAAGTTGGTGAGAAGTGTGATTCACAACCTGGAAAGTTAGCCTCTCCCAAGTAGGATGGGAGTCAGAATCATTTGGGAGACCTTGACATGGTATATATGTTTCCAGGAAATTCTGATTCTTCTGCTTCCAATGAGATTCCCTGCTAGCGTAAATCCTCATTGCTTTGGGGGAGAGGGTAGGGTGAATATTCCCCAAAGAAAGGTGGGAATCTCTGGTTATACAGAGAGAGAACAGCTTGCAGCTGTGACAGTCTCCAGGTGTACATGCCTTGTTGGAGTGCCTTCCCTGAGGTCCAGGTCTTGACCTTTCCTGAAGAAGGATGTCTGATGGGTGGTAAGAACATCATCTCATCCCAAAAGTACTGATGACATGAAGGCAAAATCCTTACCATTTTAATAGACAGTCTCCACATAGCCCATCCCGTCTTCATTCTGGCAACATCATCCTGGTTCTGCCACTGTAAATAAAATTGCAGTTTAATTTTCTTGATGAGAGTTGGGACAACTCATAGTATATCTGCAGCTTACTTGCAAGCTATCTCTTTGGCTTTACCAATCTTTTCCATTTTTGATTTTCATTAGCTTTGTTTACAGAGATTTCCATTTTTCCATCTTATCCTGAATGCTGGATGAATCTATTCCTGTCCTAGAGCTTTTTTGTACCCACTATGATAGCTGATCCCAATAGTCAATTTTGGTAGAGCAAATGGAATTGGCGATCACTGGTAAGTAATAATAGTTGCCCTCTAAATGCAAAATACATTATTTCCTGTTGTTTCCAATATGTCAAAAACCATTTCTTACTATTAAGCCTGATCCTATAAGCATGGTGTCAGCATTAATTCTCAATTTTTTTTATATTTTGTGTTTTTTACTTTAATTTTACCTTAATTTTTGGGTGAATATTGGATTTTATATCTTGTTGGGGGGAAAATAAGGTGAGTATGAAACATTTGTTTTTACTAGAAAGTTAAGTCTGAGTCCTTGATGAATACTAAAAAAGAGGACAATTAATATAAAGCATGGATTCCAGCTACTCAGGAAGCTGAGGCAGGAAGATCACTTGAGCCCTGGAGATGGAGGCTGCAGGTTTGGTTTTTAGATTCTCTATGTGATTATTGAATGTGGCCATCAAAGTGAATCAACCCATCTCTCTTGGTCTAGCTCTAACTGTTTCTGGAAATAGTTGACTTATTTATAGTTACCTTCTCTACAAGAGATAGGGGAAAAAGATATAAATGATACTATGTAAATAAGCACATGCTTAATAGAAGTATACGACACCTTTTAACATCACTACTGCCTTATATAATAAAAGAAAGATAAAATGAAACATTGCCTATTCTGGTCATCCTTATTTTTTATTATGATTTCCTTTTCCATGCTTTATATTAATTGTTCTCTTTTTTAGTATTCCTCAAGGACTCAGACTTAACTTTCTAGTAAAAAGAAATGTTTCATACCCACCTTATTTTTCCCTCCAACAAGATATAAAATCCAACATTCACCCCCAAAAAAAAGCTCTTTTCAAAAAAAAAAAAAAAAAGAAAAGGCCTGGCATGGTGGCTCACACCTGTAATCCCAGCACTGTGGGAGGCCAAGGCAGGCAGATTGCTTGAGCCCAGGAGTTCAAGACCAGCCTGGGCAGCATGCTAAGGTCCCATCTCTACAAAAAAATCCAAAAATTAGCCAGGTACGGTGGCACGTGCCTGTAGTTCCAACTACTCAGGAAGCTGAGGCAGGAGGATCACTTGAGCCCTGGAGGTGGGGGCTGCAGTGAGCCATGATTACACCACTGCACTCCAGCCTGGGCAACAGAGTGAGACCCTGTCTCAAAAAACAAAAAAAAAAAAAACCCAAAAAATTCTTTTAATGAACAATAAATTAGAAGCCTAAATCTCAGCTTTGGTAGCACATATAAAAGATTTCTACATTTATACTTGCAGGTGGCTTCCAGGTCACTTTAGTGACAAAGCTGGAAATATTTTTCTGTTTAAGACCATGACTTCATATGGTTATTACCATTTTGATATTAAGACTACCAAATCCTTTAAAAAACCTTTGCTTGCATCTAACAACTTAAACTTTTAACTCCTTTCTCAAACTGCAATCGTATATTCTTTCTCTCTAGAATTCTCCACTTGTCTTTTGACTATCATTTTGTAATCACTTTTTTTTTTAAAGAAACAGAGTCTTGCTCTATCACCCAGGTTGGAGTGCAGTGGCCTGATCAAAGCTCACTGAAGCCTTGAACTCCTGGGCATGATCCCCCCACCTCAGCCTCCCAAGTAGCTAGGACTACAGGTATATGCCACCATGCCTGGGTAATTTTCTTTATTTTTTGTACAGACAAGAGCTAGCTATGTTGTCCAGGCTGGTCTCAAACTCTTGGCCTCAAGTGATCCTCCCTCTTCAACCTCCCAAAGCATTGGGACTGCAGGCATGAGCCACCACGCCTGGCCTATAATCACTCTTTTGACTTGTATGTGTCTGTTGGGAATTATAATATCTACTTCACTGGGTTGTTTGGAGGACTCAATGAGATGACGTAAGTGAAATATTTTTGGAAACTGCATTTTTTCATTTAGCATACTGATGTATAAAACTAGTCAGATGGATTTCATAACAGTAAACTGGGAAGAAGACATATTCCAGTTGAAGCGAAATAGTTTTTGATGTACTCATAGCCAGTCCTATATGTAATCACTTTTCTCCCTGTTTATAGGTATGTATCCAACCTCATTACATTAAATGATGTAACGAGAAATGAAACCTGAACTGTTGAAATATACTTCAATAGCACATTTTTTAAAACAAAGCAAGTTCTCTGTTTTTGTGGCAAGTGAACAAAATGAACTCTGAAGCCATTTGCAGTCTTAGCCATCTATTATTCTAGGGTTATAGATTTACATCTTTTCTAGGAGGTAAATATTTTTATACTTGAAAATATATTTTCATGGGAGACTACAAGGAAAGTGAGAAGCAAATGGTAGAAGCGTAAGAAATCCAGAGGACTTCTTAGAAAGAAGAGTGGAGAGGCCTTGTCTAGGTTCACATATAACAATGAGACAACACATCAAAGCCTCCTTTAGCCTGGATTTTATTTGAGAATAGTTTAACCCTGTTTTAAAAATATATTGAATCAATGTAACATACCATATTAAAATAATGAAGAAAAAAACTACATGATTATCTTAACTGATACAGAAAAATCATTTGATAAAATTCAACACACTTTTATCATAAGAATGTTCAGCAAACTAGAAGAATGAAACTACTTCAACATAACCAAGGCCATTTATTAAAAACCTACAGCTAATGTCACACTCAATGGTAAAAGACTGAAAACTTTTCCTTCAGGATCAGAAACAAGGTAAGGATGCTAGCTTTTGCCCCTTCTATTTAACACACTACTGAAAGTCCTAGTCATAGCAATTAGGCAAGAAAAAGAAATAATAGGCATCCAATTTAGAAAGCAAAAAGTAAAATTATCTCTGTTCACAAATGACATGATCTTGAATGTAGAAAACCCTAAAGATTCCACATAGAAAAACTTGTTTGTTAAAGCTAACAAGTTCAATACAGTTGCCCAATACAAAATCAGCACACAAAAAAAAGTTGTGTTTCTATACACTAACAATGAACAATCCAAAATAGAAATGAAGAAAACAACTCTATTTACATTAGCATAAAAACAAAATCAAACACTGCATGTTCTCACTCATAGGCGGGTGTTGAACAATGAGAACACATGGACACAGGGAGGGGAGCACTATACGCTGGGGTCTGTTGGGGGGAAACAGGGGAGGGACAGGAGGGGGTGGGAAGTTGGGGAGAAATGCCAGATATAGGTGAAGGGGAGGAAGGCAACAAATTACACTGCCACGTGTGTACCTATGCAACAATATTGTATGTTCTTCACATGTACCCAAAACCTAAAATGCAATAAAAAAATAAAAAAATACTTAGGAATAAACTGAACCAAGGAGGCAAAATACTTCTACACTAAAAACTATAAAACATTGTAGAAAGAAATTAGAGAGGCCACAGATACATGGAAAGACATCCCATGTTTGTGGATTGGAAGACTTAATATTATTAAAATACTCTTCCCCAAATGACCACATATTCAATGCAAATACTATTGAGATCCTAACAATGTTTTTGCAAAAATAGAAAAATTCACTGTAAAATTAACATGGAATCTCAAGGAATTCTGGATAGCCAAACTTGAAAGAGAACAAAAAGTTGAAGGTCTCACATTTCCTGATTTCAAAACTTATTGCAAAACGGCAGTAATCAAAACAGTGTGTTCCTGACATAAAGACAGACATATATACCAATGACATAGAATAGAGATCCCAGAAATATAAACTCTTGCATATATGGTCAAATGATTCCAACAAGGGTGCCAAGACCATTTAATGGAGAAAGGAGAGTCTTTTCAACAAACAGTTTTGGGAAAACTGCATAGTCACATGCAAAAGGATTAAATTGGACCCTTATGTTACACCATATACAAAAATTAACTAAAAACAGATAAAATGTCTGTAAACATAAGAACTAAAACTATAAAACTCTTAGAAAACATAGCAGAAAAGCTCCATGACACTAAGTTTGACAATGATTTCTTGAATATGACATCAAAAACACAGGCAGCAAAAGAAAAAAACAATAATTTGGACCACAGAAAAATTTTAAAACTTTTGCTCATCAAAGAGCACTATCAACAGATTGAAAAGTCAACCCATAGAATGGGAGAAAATATTTGCAAACCATATATCTGATAAGGGGTTGATATCCAGAATATATTAAGAATTCTTAAAACTAAAACAACTAAAAAGAAACACAACCCAATTTTCAAATGGGTGATGTTGTTTGGATCTGTGTTCCTGTCCAAATCTCATGTGAAATGGCAGAGATGGCGCCTGGTGGGAAGAGGTGATTGAATGGGGGTGGATCTTTCATGAATGGTTTAGAATCTTCCATTTGGTGCTGTTTTTGTGATAGAGTTCTAGTGAGATCTGGTTGTTAACAAGTATGTGGCACCTCCCCACTCTCTCTATTCCTCCTGCTCCCATCATGTGAAGTGCCAACTACCCCTTCACTTTCTGCCATGACTGTAAGTTTCCTAAAGCCTCCCCAGAAGCCGAGCAGATGCCAGCATCATGCTTCCTGTACAGCCTGAGGAACCATGAGCCAATTAAATCTCTTTTCTTTATAAATTACCCAGTCTTGGGTGAGACATGGTGGCTCATGCCTGTAATCCCAGCACTTTGGGAGGCTGAGGTGGGTGGATCACGAAGTCAAGAGATAGAGACAATCCTGGCCAACATGGTGAAACCCCATCTCTACTAAAAATACAAAAAAATAGCTGGGCGTGGTAGCACACCTGTAGTCCCAGCTACTCGGGAGGCTGAGGTACAAGAATTGCTTGAACCCAGGAGGCAGAGGTTACAGTGAGCCGAGATCATGCCTCTGCACTTCAGCCTGGTGACAGAGCAAGACTTCGTCTGAAAAAATAAATAAATAAATAAAATGATTAAATTAAATTAAATTAAAAATAAATTACCCAGTCTCAGGTATTTTTTATGGCGATGCGAGAATGGTCTAATATAATGGGCAAAGGACTTGACTAGACAGTTCTCAAAAGAAGATACAAAAATGGCCAATAAACACATGAAAAGAGATCCAACATCATTCATAATTAGGGAAATGCAAATCAAAACCACAATAAGATACCACATCATACCCATTAGATTGACTATTAATTAAAAAGAAGAAAGAAACAGAAAATAAGTGTTGGCAATGATGTGGAGAAATTGGAACCCTTGTGCACTGCTAATAGAAATGTAAAATGATGCAGCTGCTATGGAAATCAGTATGGCAGATTCTTAAAAATCAAAAATAAAATTACCATATATTCCAGAAGTTCACTTCTGTGTATATATTCAAACGAATTGAAAGCATGGACTTGAACAAATATTTGTACATTTGCGTTCATAGCAGCATTATTCACAATAGCCACAAGGTGGGAGCAGGTCAAGTGAATGTGTAAACAAAATACAGTATATATACTCAGTGGAATATTACTCAGCCTTAAAAAGAAAGGAAATTCTGGCACATGCTACAATATAGATGAACCTTGAAGACATTATGCTAAGTGAAATAAGCCAGTCACAAAAGGACAAATATTGTATAATTCCACTTATATGAGTTACTGAGAATCATTAAATCCATAAACACAGAAAGTAGAATGGTGGTTGTCAAGGAGGAGAGAGAAGGGAGAATGGAAAGTTGTTAGTTAATGGATACAGAGTTTCAGTTTGGAAAGCTGAAAAATGTTCTGGATATGGATGGTGGTGATGACTGCACAAAACCATGAATGTACTTAAAGCCACTGAATCATACAATTAGAAAATTGTCAAAATGGTAAATATTATGCTATGTATATTTTATCACAATAAAAAAATTGTATTAAAAATTTCTACTTTCTGAGATGCTCTTGAAATATTAACCATTAAGTTAAACTACTAACTATAGTGTTCTTATTTCACACACATCTTGACCAAATGCAGAAACCTACACAACTTCAAGAGGCCAAATTCATTCTGTAAATTTGAAGATCCATTTGCTCAAGGGTTCTTAAGCTGGGATTTAGGCAGGTCTTGAAATCTCTGCAATTTGATGCACATTTTAAGCATGTAGATCCGTTTTATTTTTTCTGGAGTCCATGTTTTAATTCAGATTTTCAAAGGATTAGGATACCATAACATTTAAGGATGCTTGAAAGCATTGTAACCTGTAGCTTTGACTACAACGTAATCACTGAACTGACAGCAGGGCTGACACTGAGATGAGGAATCAGGTGAGGAAGAGAAGACAAAAGCAGACCCAGGGTAGGGCAAGCTAACATGATGTCTCCTTGTTCCTATGCTGATATTCAGTCCCAATTTCAAAGTTCTGCTTCACATGGAAAATAAGCACATCCCTGTCTTCATACTTAACCCATGTGTATGTGATTACAATATAGTCACTTGGAAAAGACCCCCATTGCTTTAGTTTTTATTCCCTTTGCCTGATTATAATTAGTTTAGCTTATTTAGTGGTTGTGGAACAGATTTTTCACATTGCTGCTGTATAAGAAAAGAAGAATCAAACTCTTAATTGTAAACATTTCTTGATATTAGTTTGGGAGACTTTGGGAATGGCTTTCAAACTGTCTTCTAATAAGATTGTGATAAGGTGTTTCAGGAAGGAAGGAAGGAAAGGCCAAGATAGGACTCCAGACTTTTAACCACACTTTAAGCAAAGTTTTGCTTCTATGTCTTACACACACATGCACACAACAAGCTTATTTCACTGTAAAATATTATGAGCATTTCTGAATTATACAATCTCCATCAAGAATCAAGTTTGTATCAGTTAGCAAATGCTAGATTATGCTACAGTAACAAACAGCCTCAAAAGCTCCATGATTCGCCCAACAAAAATTTCATTCTCATTCATATTACATGTTCAAAATAAGTTTGCAAGGGTGTGTTCTCATTGCAGTCACTCAAGAAATCAGGCTATTAGATGACCCATTTGAACAGGAATGCAAGGGTAAATGCCAAGTTATACAATGACTCAAAGAATTTCCTCACTTTTTTTTTAAATCAATGCAAAGCATCTGTCTATACCTAACTTCAGAACAGAGGAGTGAAATCCTATGGCATGCCAGGAAAGAGAGGAGAATTAGAATATTTATAATATTCTAATATTAGAAATAACTTCCATAATATTTGCATTACTTAAGCCATAATCATGTGAGATATGTTGTATAAAAAGATTAATAGGAGGCTCCTAAAAGTTCTGTTTGGGATAATCTACTCTCAAAGGATGAAGAAACTGTGCATCAGCAATTTTCTTACAAAGTATTATTTTGACTCTTTTTTGGAAGAAGAGAGGTTAAGAAGTCAAAGTAATCATATTTAAGATTCACGCAGTGAGTGTGTTTTGGCAGTAAAGTGTATCCCACATCAGTGATAAATTTGTACCAGTCAGTATAAGCTAGTCAGAAGACTGCTTCGATTTGCTGATTTGTTTCCCTGAGTTAGATAAAGCAGCTGAGCCATAGTAAATAGACTCATCTTTCCACCCCCTACTCATCTGCCTGGCCTGATGGGAAAATAAACCAATGAGAGGACAGAATCTGGAGTTGTGGAAGGGAGGGACCAGTGAAAAACTCCCTACCATCTTTGTAATAGACAGGAGGTGGGGGCGGGGCATGGAGACCAAGGAAAGGGCTGAAGCCAATGCAGCTGGAATTGACGTGTCACATCCACTATATTCACATTCCCCTAAGACCCAATTCTTCTCTGCTTTTCTCAGACAGGAAAGATGAGGACAGACCCTCATAACCCAATCATGGAACACGTGAAGGGATTAGTACTACATCACTCTAAGGCACATTTTAAAGGAAGGAGAAATTCATGTGTTAAAGAGTCCTGTCAAGGAGGCAAATTGGGAGCCAAGTAATTGGCTTCTTCTGTCTCTACCCCACTTTTAAGTGCTGTGTATGCTGTTAGCATGATTTGGTGGAAACATGGCACATTGGGTGGTCTTGAGAGTATTTAATAGACTGACTTTAAATTACTTAAGCTAGTACAAAACTATTATGCAAAATAACCAACATTCATTCATCCATTCATTCAATACGTATCCACTGAGTGGGCACTAGCGCTTAAACCTGGTGGGCTGAATGCAATTATTAGCCACTGCCCCTTCCAACAAACCTTAAATAGGACAGCTCTCTCTCCCTGCTGCTTCCTCCCTAAAAAGTTATATTATAGACTACATTTCTACAACTTGAAAACGATAGACTCTGCTTGCCATTAAAGACAGTGAATTAGAATACACATGTGTACTCTTCCCTTGCTTGAAATCCTTTCCTTAACTCCCATGACTGTAAAGACATTTGTAAAACAAAAGGCAGAAATCCAGGACAACAAAGAAAAAGAGAGGAGATAATAAGAACAAAATTTCAGCAGCTGGTGAGCAGATGGATATGCTAATTGATTTAGCAAGCCCAAGAAAGCAGGACCCTCAATCAGCAGTGGAGAAAGCCAAGGAAAAACCTGGTATTATGGAACCCCCAGAGGCTCAGGAATTGATTGGCCCAGGTACTGTGGGAAAAAAAAAGTGCAAATGGGGATCTAATGATAGAAGGGTTAGTGGAATATTTATTGAAGAAACAGTTAAGTCCCCAGGTCCCCTGAACCACTAAAGATCTAATGTCCACCAAACCCAGGACAGAAACAGATGTTTGTTCTTTGGAAAGGGACAAACATAGAGGAGCCTCTTGTCTTGGAAACATGACGTGGAGTTAGGGCAGTGCTTCTCCACCCAGGGTGAGTTTGCCCTGCAGGGAACATTTGCCAATGTCCAGAGACATTTTTGGCTGTCACAACTGGCGTCATGAATGGTACTGGCATCTAGTGGATAGGGGCCAGGGATATTGCTAGCATCCTAATGATACACAGCACAGCCATACATTACAGTCATTCTGCCCAAAAGGTCAGTAGTGCTAAGGTTGAGAAACTCTACGTTAGGGAGAGTATTCCACATTGAAAATAATGAAATTAATAAATACACATCTTATACATACGGAGATACCAACACTACTTCTGCCAGCTTCCTCCACTCAGCTCCAACAATGCTGGTACCTTAGCATGCTTCTACCAGATAGGAGGGTGGGAGTCCTCTCAGAGGAATCCTACCAGCTTGAGAGAAATACATCTAAGAGATTGACATCAGAAGGTTCCCAATGAAACAGGCCAACCATATCTCTCTAGAGAGAAACCCACAGAAAACTACTCCACCCATGTGTTCAGAGCTTCCTGTCAGTTTTAGTCCTCCATTCTTACACACAAATATTCAAGGATTGCCAAATGTGTGAGGGAGGTAACATGCAATATAAAAGAGAACTTCATGAAAGCAGTTTGGAGGAGCAAAAAGACGCTATGCAACAAGAAAAGTTCAAAGAATATTAATATCCTTGGAGAAATAACAGATGATATTACATGCATGAAATAAGGACAGATGCTGTGAAAAAGGGAACACTTGGAGAATAAAAATAACAGCCATTAGAAATTAAAAATGCAATAGCAGCAATGAAAGACTTGATGTATTGGAAGGATAGTTGAGGAAATCTGTCATGAAGTAGCCTTGAAAGACAAAGATAAGGAAAATACCAGAAGAAAAAAAAATTTGTTTAACAGAGAGGAGAGGACAGTCCAGAGACAAAAAATTCAAAAAACAGGGTTTGCAAAGTAGAGAACATTAATTGTTAAATTAAAACAGGGAGTTGGACATTATCAAATAAGTAACCCAAGAAAATTTCCCAGAAATGAGAGGCATGGTTTTTCAATTTGAAAGGGTTCCCCACAGTTCATCTAGTATGACACTTGACCACAGATGCACACCAAGATATCTCATCAAGAAATGCAAAACCATTAAGTACCAAGAGAAGACCATTAGTCAGGCGCTGAAAATACTTCCCCATGGCCAGGCACGGTGGCTCACGCCTGTAATCCCAGCACTTTGGGAGGCTGAGGTGGGTGGATCACAAGGTCAAGAGATTCAGACCATCCTGGCCAACATGGTGAAACCCGTCTCTACTAAAAATACAAAAACTAGCTGGGCGTGGTGGCGCACACCTGTAGTCCCAGGTACTCGGGAGGCTGAGGCAGGAAAATAGCTTGAAACTGGGAGGTGGAGGTTACAGTGAGCCAAGATTGTGCCACTGCACTCCAGCCTGGTGACAGAGTAAAACTCCGTCTAAAAAAAAAAAAAGAGAGAAGATCAACCAGGTATTCAGAGTGAAGATGGGAGTGGGGAACAATTTCATTTAAAAGATCAGGAATCAGAATGGCATTGGATGTCTCAATAAGAGCAGCAGAGCTAAAAGAAACTAAAGTAATGCCTTCAAATTTCTGAAGGAAATGACAGCCAGCATGGCATGCCATACCAAAACAAAGCTATGGATAAACAGCGAAGACATTTTCAGCCATGTGATGTTTCAAATAATTTATGGCCCATCCCCTTATTCCCAGGAATCAACAAAGAGTAAATGGGAAAGAAGGAGAGGAAATAGGAGATCCAGGGTCATGGGCTGAGAAAATCCCAACAATATTGAGGAAGGGCTATATCAGGGTGGTAGAGGGACAAAGCAGGCTGAAGCTTTGGGAGAGATTTTCCCAAGAAGACGAAAACGTATAGAATTTCCCGTGTGTTTGAATATGACGAGAAGAGAGATAGTCAGCCAAGGTAGTGTTTGAGAACACATCTGATATGTGCATAGAAAACTAAACCAAGTAGGCAAACAAAAAGACCATTTCCATCTCCAGAGAGAATAAACAGTTGGGTGGTCTCAATTGTCAACAGCATTGCCTTCTCACAATCATGCAGTCTGAATGGTGATCTGACCATCGTTACAAAATGACTATATTTAGAGGATGAGAGGACAGGAGGTATTCGTGTGGGTGGTGGGGGCGGTGAGGTGGTGACATGAAGAGAGCTCTATCCTCAACCTCCAAAATGGGAAGCTGATCGATAATACACAAAGGGGAAATTTAGGAAGTAGTGATATAAGCATGTTACCTAGAAGCATGAAGATGAATTTCCAAATAGTTAAGGGAGTAGCCTGTGGGCAATAGAAAACAAGCTGCAGGGAGAGCGGGAGGGGAGTGCTGCTTTTCAAATAAAGCTCCTGGAACACATACAACTTTCTTAACTGTGTGCCTGTGTGGGGGCAGAAAAATAGTAACTATACTTCTAAAGAAAGGCTCCTAAGTGTTATGTTTTATACCAGATCCTATGCTAAGCTATTTGGAGAATCCAATCATTAATGACAGTCATTAAACTCAAGTTTACATCACAGGGGAGGTAAGACATGCAAATAAATAGCCACACATGTGAAGAGGAACCCTAAAGGAAAGGGAAACTACTTCCTATTTGGATGGGAGAATGAGTGCTAGCGGGGGCAGCTTTGTGGAGGAGTCACATTCACCCATCTCAGGATTACAGTGACCAAGTTGGGTGATCACTTAAAAGTATTCAGTATGGCAGTTTGAACCAAGTTTGTGGGTTTGGGGCTGAGTTTGTGGTTTTCAAACTGGCCATCATGAAATCAAGAAATAAATGCTGCAGGAAAATCAACAAGCCTTCTAGTCTAAACCTTGACCTCTTAGATCAAAGGTGAAGGTAGGTCATACTTCCGCCTGCTTCATTTTACACACAGAAGATTCTAATCCTAAAGCGTTGCCAGTCACGGAATCAACACAAACACTAAATTACCTAAACACATGAAGGACTTTTTCTCTCTGAAGTATTTTTTTTTTTTTTTGGTAAATAATTTTTTCTGAAATCATCCATTTCCCTAAAAATCATATTTCATTAAATTCACAGTTGTCTTTTTCTATAGTTTCCAGATAAGAGGGGGACTTACCAAAATTCTGAAGGCTATTGCTCTCCTTTTATAGATTGACACTGAAATTACGGATAATGGAAAATTGATAGGAACAAAAGCTAAAAACAAATAGCTTTCCTTTCTATATTTCATGTCTTACTCCATATTATGAAAGTTACGAGCATTAGAATAAACCTCCAACACTATGGAAGAACACAAAATAGGTCAAAATATAGAAAAGCTTATAAAATACCTCCTAGAAACCAACAAGAACTGGTAACACGTGCTGTACTATTCCAGGTACTTTTATATGCATGTGAGTATATTTTTAAAACAAAGTTGACTTCATTTAACATATTCTGTTCGGAGACCTGCTTCTTTTGTACAGTGAATGTTTTTTCCTGTCAATTTAGTCCCGGTTTCTCAAACAGAAAATACGTAAAAGGCAGAATTTTTTTTTTTTTTTTTTTGAGACGGAGTCTTGCTCTTTCGCCCAGGCTGGAGTGCAGGGGCGCAATCTCGGCTCACTGCAACCTCCGCCTCCTGGGTTCAAGCAATTCTTCCACCTCAGCCTCCCGAGTAGCTGGGACCACAGGCACGTGCCACCACGCCCGGCTAAATTTTGTATTTTTAGTAGAGACGGGCTTTCACCATGTTGGCCAGGATGATCTCGATCTCTTGACTTCGTGATCCACCCACTCTGCCTCCCAAAGTGCTGGGATTACAGGCGTGAGTCACGGCGCCCAGCCAAAAGGCAGAATTTTTCTAAGTGATTGAATTTTAAAATTTCCCCCTTATTTATCTGATTGCTGTAGAATTGCTGGATCTTCTGCTCCACAAAAAGTAGAAAAATGGTGTAATGGCAAAGTTACTTAGCTGAAAATCAAGTAACTTCAATTTTTTCTCTGGCTTAATTTGCTTCTTTGAAGCTATCAGAAACATTGGAAGAAATTGTAAGATAAGCTTTGGAAGGGTAAGAGCCCAGCCTTGGAGTCAGAGGTTCAGATCTCCAGCTCTCCCCTTACTAATCTAGTGATCCTGTGCCAGTCACTTCACTTAACTATGTGCCAAAGTTATGCATAAAGTGACTGGAGTTAATTTACTTTAAACAGCTGTTGTATGGGAGTTCCCCTGTCTGCAACTTTGACTGGAGCCCAAAGCTAAAGACAATAGATGACACTAGACTTTCCATGAAAGATTTGCTAAGAGACTTGAAACTGACACTGTGACCCTGACTCATCACTTACTAACTGTCTGTAAGTAAGGGGAGTCGAGGCACAGAGGAAAGAGGTTGGCGCGAACAGAGGAGAGAAGAGATCATGAGTTTGTTTCCTCCTTTTCGGGAGAGTGTTGAGTGCTTCCTCTACCTCCTGCAAGGGTACAAGCCAGCCTCAGGGACCTCTGATCCTCCCTGCGTCCCAGCATTGGGTCATAGAGACTGGGGCCTGGCCCTTGTCTGAGCAAATTTAAAGATGAAGGACTAGCTGGTCTTACCAATGATGGCCAACAGAAGTCAGAAGCTGGAATTGGCACAGCCCACACCTCCAAAGCTTGCCAGGTAAAGGGGCTGAGTTTGTCTGAAGCTAAGAGAGTAATACTGAAGGTGGCTAGGCTAGTGTGATCTGCCCAAAGACATGCCTGCCAGAGTGAGATGACCCCAACACAAAATGGTCATGAGGGGCACATGGTCAGAGGGAAGCTAGAGAGAGCATGGCGGGAGTTGGGAAGCTGAGAAGATTCTGATGTCCCACAGGAGTCTGATATCTCACATCCCACAGGAGCATCCTACATGAAGAAGAGGCAGCTTTTGGACAGCTGCCCACAGGGGCCCACACCCCAGCCTGTAAAATCACAAGACAAATCGAAAGCTGTGCTCCCTGATCTCTCCTCCTTCATGCAGCTGGCTGCTGTGGAGGGGGCAGAAGCTGCAGGCAGCCAGAGAGGAGAAAAGTTGAAGATGTAAATGAAGAAAACAGACCCTGCCCCTTTGCTTCACTGAGGTTTCCACGAGAGGCAGCTGAGCAATGGGAAAGCCGAGAATCTTTGAATTACATTTAATATAAAAACATCAGTTTAGATTGGACTGGACTTAATAACTAAAAATGAGATGTTTCTAATGCCCAGGAGAAACAAAAAAAAACAGGGGCTTGTTGAAGATCCGATGGGACAAGGATGGGAAAAACAGACCCACCACAGTAGATTTGAGGGACCTGATGGGAGGAAAATGGAATTGTTTCCTTATGAAACCCTATGCTATCCAGCTCAGAGCAGCTCAAACATTAATGTACCCATGCATCACCTGGGTCTTGTTTAAATTCAGATTCTGTTCAGGAGGTCTGGGATTCTGCATCACTTTTCTTTCTTTCTTTCTTTCTTTCTTTCTTTCTTTCTTTCTTTCTTTCTTTCTTTCTTTCTTT